>JAQIWO010000991.1:0-11484 GCA_034695405.1 Entomobrya muscorum | reverse complement strand
GTGGAGTCGGATCATTAATAGAACACGCACACAGGGGATAGGCGTTCATAACGGGTAGTTTAGAATAGCATCCCACATAAAATCTGGTGACCCCGACGTGATTGTGATAGGTCACGGAAAATAATTATTATGGATTCGTTAAAACGTGCTCGTCGACCCCACCGTACAGAAGCTACAAGGCTGGTTACAGAACTGACTGCATTGTTGGATGCTCCAGAGAAAGATAAGCACAGATTAAAGGCAAAAGTAAAACTGTTGCTTGAAGTGAAGGAAAAGTTAATTGATCTGGATGAGAAGATTTTGAATCAACATGTAGTTGACCAGAGTGACGAGAAGGTGGAGGAAGAGGAGACAAAAGTGATAAGGGAGTACCGAGAGAAAATTGAAATCGCCATTGACCAGGCGGAGGAGGAACTCCATTCTGAACGAGCCAGAAGTCCTACACCAAGTGACTCTGTTTCAAATACTGAAAAGAAACGGACCTTCAAGCTTCCAAAAGGAGAACTTAGAGTGTTCAATGGGGAACTGAAGGAGTGGCTGGGATTCTGGAGTCAATTTGAGAAGATCCACGACGATGTTACACTTCATAGTAGCGACAAATTCCAGTACCTGGTACAGGCTATGGAGAAAGGTTCCTCTGCTAGGGAACTCGTGGAAAGCTATCCTCAATCTGGGGATAATTATGAAAAGGCAGTTGAGGCTCTGAAGGAGACATATGGAGACAGAGATTTACTGCTGCAGGTGTATGTTCGGGAGCTTTTGAAACTGGTCGTCACAAAAGCAACAAACAAGGAGAAGATTCCATTACCAAAGCTGTATATCAAGTTGGAGTCTCATCTAAGGTCTTTGGCGACACTGAACCTGGCAAAAGCTGACCCGTCTACATGGCTCTTCCCGTTAGTAGAATCATCGGTGGATACTGAAACGCTGAAAATATGGCAACGCAGTCCTCAGATGAAACAAATATATCAGGAGGAAGAGAATAAAGAACCAAAAACAAGGCTCGAGTGTCTGATGGAGTTCCTGAAATCGGAAGTTCAGATCGAGAGAAGAATACAGGTTGTTGAAGGAGGATTCCAGCATAAAGAGAGTGAGTTCAAGAAGCCTCATGATAAGCCCAACAAGCTTCACAAGAAGACCAGGGAAAGGGAGGAGAGCTTACCCACGGCTGCTAGTTTATTCTCGGGTCAAGAATCAACCTGTATATTTTGTGAAGGCAAGCACGATAGCAAATCCTGCTACAAGGCAAAGGGAATGGCAATGGAGGAAAAACAAGCGAAGATAAGATCAAAAGGAGCCTGTTATTCCTGTCTAAAACCAGGTCATTCAAAGAAGAAATGCCGAGCGTTCGTGAGTTGCCATCTATGTCCAAAAAGACATGCTACTGTAGTGTGTCCGTTGCTGCACCAGAGTTGGAGTCATGAATCAAATGTGAGTGATAACTCAACAGATAAAACCCTGGATCACTCAAATAACAGGAATGCTCCAACGGTGCAGAAAAATCAGCCCCAGCAGTTCAACACGACATCACAGCAGTCAAGTGTCAACTGTACCGGGGAAATATTATTGATGACTATGAAAGTGAACGTGTCAGCAGAAAGGGGTTTACCAGCAGTCACGAAGCGGCTTATGATTGATACTGGATGTCAGAGAAGCTGCATCAGCCAAGGCGCCGTTAGTGAAATTGGAAGTAAGCCAATTAACACAGAAATGACACGTAACATATTATTTGATGGGTCTGTCACCAAGTTTGCCAAGACAAATATACATAGGGTCACTTTATCCGGCTTGGATGGTAAACATTCCATGGAGGTAGTTTTACGCGAAAGGCCAAAGCTGGGTGGTGGCATTCCCCTTGTTCCAGTCGGTCCATGGATGCAGAAGTTGAAAGATAAAGGCATATGGATTAACGACACTAGTGATATCATGGACGAGGAGGAAATATCAATCGTGATTGGCAGCGATTTTTGGTGGCAGATAAAGACCGGAAATGAGAAGAAAATAACACCGCTGCTGGGTGCTACTGAGACGAAATTTGGCTGGACACTCAGTGGTGTGCTTCCTCCAGCAAACAGCTATGCAGAAGAACACATTTCAATGTTCCAGATGGAGGAAGATATTACAAGATTGTGGAGCCTGGAGGTGATTGGAATCAACGACCCCATCGCAAAGTTATCAAAGAAGGAGGAGGAGTCGGTTGCTATGGATTTATTTAAGCAGACTACTTCCAGACAAGCGGATGGGCGGTACGAGATCCAACTTCCATGGGCCAACGGGCAACAGGCGCTGCCAACGAACAGAAAAATAGCAGAGCAGCGTCTAATCTCCACAACAAGGAAACTGGAGAAAACAGGGCACTATGACGCATATAATCAGATATTCTTGGATTGGAAAGCGGAAGACTTCATCGAAGAGGTTGAAGAATCGCTGGTTCAGGAAGAAAGGAGTCTGTGCCACTACATATGTCATCATCCAGTATTTAAAGACAGTCTGACAACACCAACGCGGCCAGTGTTTGATGCTTCATGTAAGGTTGGGAGATATCCCTCATTGAATGAATGTTTATATAAAGGCCCTAATTTTATTGAGCTCCTTCCTGCCGTGATAATGAGATTTAGAGAAAGGAGACTGGGTGTTGTGTCGGACATCAGAAAGGCGTTTCAAATGATTGTGGTTGCGGAGAAAGACCGGGACTTTCTGCGATTCCTTTGGTGGGAGCAGAAAGGAGAAAAGAAGAAAGTCTACCGCCACAAGAGAGTTGTGTTTGGAGTAAATTGTAGTCCCTTTTTACTCGCTGCTGTTTTGGAGCTTCATCTTAAGTCAGTCAACGAACGCGCTGATGTGGCGATGAAGATATTAGAGTCCATGTACGTAGACAACGTGGTCACCTCAGTCGACACTATGGAAGAATATGAAGATTTCAGGGCTGAGGCAGTACGTATCATGGCGCAGGCCAAAATGGATTTAAGATTGTGGGAGACCACTCTTGGGGACAGTTCCGGAATCAGTCTCACACAGAGACGTGGATTGGAACTGGCGGAGAGTGATGGGGATAGCGTGACCACAAAGGTTCTGGGAATGTCATGGAACAAGATGGAAGACACGTTGTCAATAATAACTCCAGATCAGAAGATTCCAACTTTCACGAAACGAGGAATACTTTCAGCAGTCAACAGGGTGTTTGATCCCATAGGATTTACCTGTCCTGCAACATTTACCGGGAAAGTGCTCCTTCAGAAAGTTTGGAAAAGTAAAGCTGACTGGGACACGGAGCTTGAAGCACCAATCAAGGATGAATTTCAAGGGTGGATCGATGAGCTGCATGTTTTGAAGCAGATAAGGATCCCGAGGCATCATCAGGTGTTTCGAGCGGAGAAAAGAGAGTTGCACATGTTTTGTGATGGATCAATGCTTGGGTACGCCTGTGTGGTCTACCTGAAGTCTCAAGTTGGTGATCAAGTGGTGGTGCAGCTTATTCAAGCAAAGTCAAGATTGGCACCGCAGGAAAAGGCTACGATTCCAAGAATGGAGCTGTGTGGATGTCTCATTGGGGCCAGGCTCGTGCATTCGGTGAAAGTAGCTCTGGACTTGCACGATATGCCTACATATTTATGGAGTGATTCGACCACGGCCATCGCTTGGATTCGAAAGAATGATGGCTGGGGGACTTTTGTGGGAAATCGTGTAAGGCAAATTTTGGAGGTGACGAAAGCTGAGGATTGGCGTCACGTTGCAGGAATTAACAACCCTGCAGATCTTCCTTCTCGTGGATGCTCCCCTAAGGAGCTAGTGCAGTCCAGATGGTGGGAGGGTCCGAAGTGGTTGGCCGAGCAACAGTCACCATACTCTACATCAGAAGAAGGCTACGATGAGGAGATCGTAAACTCAGAAAAGAAGAAGACAAGCGCGGGTATGGCAGGGGGATCATCGGAGAGTTGGTTTGTGCCGAAGTTCTCGTCGTACAGGAAGAATTTGAATGTTCTGGGTTGGATCAGACGGTTCATAGACAACGCTAGGAATGGTAAAGCCGTCACCGATCAATATTTACGGGAGTGCGAGATCAGGAGAGTCGAGTTGGACATGATCAAGATCATTCAACAAGAATATTATGAAAATGAGCCGAAATTAAAATCGCTGCCAGTGGTGAAGGGGGAGGATGGTATCCTGCGTGTCAAGACAGCCCTGGGATTGAAAGCTGATGATACTACGGAATTCGTTTGGCCGTTCCTCCTGCCTGGAAAACATCCGCTGGTGGAAATGCTAATAAGAGAGGCTCATTTAACGGCTGGTCACGTTGGAACACAGCGTCTGATGGGTATCCTCCGGGAGCGCTTTTGGATTACGCAAACACGAAAAACAACAGCAAGGGTAATCAGCAAGTGCATTATCTGTCGACGCTACAACGCAAAGGCATCGGAAGTGGAGCCAGCACCTCTTCCATCGAGACGAGTTCAAACTGGAGAGGCATTCACAACAGTTGGAGTGGATTTGGCTGGTCCACTATTTATCAAAAACAAAGGCAAGGTCTGGATCGTGCTGTATACCTGTGCAGTGTATAGAGCAGTGTGGCTTGACTTGGTCACATCCCTGGATACACTAGCATTTATTCAGTCCTTGGAACGTTTTATTGCAAGTCATGGGAGGCCCGCCACTATCTACAGTGATAATGGCACCAATTTTGTGGGGGCCAACAATTTATTTAAAGCCATGAACTGGGAAGACATCCAACGAGAATCGGAGGTGAAGCAGATTAAATGGATATTTAATCCTCCGACTGCGTCATGGTGGGGTGGTTTTTGGGAGCGACTCGTCAAATCAGTGAAGGACCTTCTGCGGAGAATGCTGGGCAGGTCGAAACTGGATTCTGAACAATTGAGGACTTGTCTTGTAGCAGTCGCGTCAACAATCAACGATCGTCCCTTAACTACCATAACGGAAGATCCTAACGACTTCATGCCTCTTACTCCAGCTATGTTCATCAGGGGAACAAGAGGATCTACATTTCCAGAGGGGCCGCTCATCTCTCAGAACGATTTCCGTGGTCATTATGCCAAGATGACACGGATGAAGGAGCAACTGCAAGCACGATTTAGGAAGGAGTACCTGGCAATGCTGGTTCGAAAACCTGTCTATAAAACATGGTTGCCATTAACTGGCGAGCTTGTTTTGGTCGGATCAGACAACAAGAAGCGGTACAACTGGCCACTTGGGCGTGTCATGCAGTTGATTCCAGGGAGGGATGGGATGGTCAGAACGGTGAAAGTAAGGACGGCTAAAGGAATTCTCACCCGTCCAGCGCAACGAATATATCCATTGGAGGTTCCAGGATCCCTTAAGGCTTTGAGTTCCAGTAAAAGAAAGCAGAATGTGGGAGCAGACAAAGAATCATCGGGATTGGAATCTGACGGCGTTGCGAGATCAAGATTTGGGAGAAAGCTGAACAAGCCCATTCGCTATGGGAGATGGAATCATTAGATTATCTTTTAAAATTACTCATTATTGTATTCGTAATTTGGTGGGAGTATGTGGAATTCTGTATATTCATTTTTGTATGTTCATATTGTACTAATGTGAAGTCATAGAGTTTGCGGTATGTGTGAGCCGTAGACGGCGTGGTCCTGTAATGTACTGAACTTTTCTTGTTCTATCTTGTGTTGCCTTCAAGTTGGCACTTTTAGTACTTTAAGTGTGTCTGTACTTTCAGTCGTAGTCGTAGTCGGAGTCGTGATGTATCCTTGGTCAGGACGGCACGCTCACTGCTTGCTAGTAATTATTATTTAGGCCTAGCAAGAATATTTAATTATCTGGTGTAACTAAATGTTCAATAAAGATAACTATTGAGTGGAAATCAGTGAAATGTCTTCGTTACAGTAATTGACTTAATTAGTTATAAGGGGAACCATAGTTAACCATTTAATTACTCGTATAGCATTTGGATCTTGTGGAGTCGGATTACCGGAGGACAAGACGATTAGTTTTCTCTCAATAGGACATGATGCTGTTGAGTGCATTGTCTCAACAACACAATATTTCATACACTAATCTAAGCCCTAAATCTTTAGCTTATATTTTAACAACTTACCCAGCAATTTCGGATTCCTACGGTTTGACCTAAATATCCTTTCGATTTTACAGTGGACTTTGTATATTTTACTGTAGCTTTATGGGATCAGACTCATTTCTGGATTATGCAATATGGTCTACACCTGAGGCCCATTTTGTCGGCATTTCTACACTTGTTGTTTTGACGCTGTTTAAGATATTTTTTACCCAGATTTTTACTAAGTCTTATTTCAAAAGTGGAATTAAAGAAACCACATTGCGAGAACTTTATCTGTTGTTCCACTTATTAACCAGAGCTGCTTGCGCGATTCCTCGAAGTAACAGCAAAATATATATTCTTCTATCGTTTTTCGGAATGCTTGTCTGGGGTTTCTACGACAACAGTCTTGGAAACTTAGTGACTGTGCCCGAGAAAGCGAATGACATTGAGACACTTAAGAAGCTTCTAGAAAAAGGCTACACCATTGACTATCACCACCTTTATTCAGAAGATCCTTATCACGAGCGTTTAAAAATCAGATTTAAGTAAAACGGGTTAGAGAAAAAATTTAATGACTGTGTCTTTTTCGTTTCAGGAAACGTGAGTTTGGATGATGCCATATATCCAAAACAAATTAATAGAAAGCGGGCTATTGTGCATGTCTCGTATATCGTTTATTTTCAACTGATGCTACTTAGAAATGACATGTTTAAAGAATACCAAAATCGTGTTAGGTGCGCTCTTGTGAATCAAGTGTTTGCTTCAACTCCGTATTACGTACACAGTAGATCTTACAGCGCGCATTGGATTTTAGAGACGGTGTCAAGGTTTTATGGATTCGGACTTATGAAAAATTGGTATGACATGTCGATTGAGCTGCAACAAACGTTTGGGTAATTTTGGCGTCCCGTGAAGTCTGGACCACCTGATTTTATAAAAATTAACCAAGTGTTTCCACTGCTTCTTTTGAAAGCGTCGATACTAGCGTTTGCGTTATCGTATTTTCTCATTTTCGAGCTAAGTATTCTCAACACATTTCACAATAAAATAATAAAATGCGCATACAAAATGTACAGGTTTTTGCGGTCTTACTTTAACAGGCGCAAAAATTTGAAAACTGTCATAAGCCACTTTGAACTTGACGTTTTTAAAGTATATACAAGCTATCTCGAAATTAACAGGAAAAGGTTATAAGCGTACAAAAGTATATTATTACACAAATTGCAGACTTATAAAATTAAAAAAATAGATTAATGTCTAAGTTCTTATTCTGAGCTACTTAAATTTATTCTGTTGTGCGGTATGTATTATTATGTAGAAAAGCTTTAAACAGATAAGGCCCTGCTACATTTTGAATTGAATGAGACATACAAAATTGATAAACAAGAGATTGGAACAATTTAATTGAATTCAAATTTATGTAATTCAAAATTATTTAAGCAGAATAGTGATAAATGTATATAGGAGTACATCCTTACATAGACATGAGACTTGATAGAGCTATCATAAATGAACACAATTACATTAGAACTAAATAACCTATAAAATAAAATATACAGTTTTACATATTGTGTGTAATATGCAGTGAAATAATTGCACCTGCATTTGAGATAGCATAATAGCAAAAAGGCTTCAGTAGCTTAGTGGTAGAAAACTGCAGCTTCCGGGGTTCAACTCCCGCTCGAGGCACTTTTTGTCTATTACGGACGATTAATACCTCGTTATTCTAGCTTTCAAGTACTTACAGCGTCAAGTTGGTGCTATTGCATTGCGACAGTTAAGATCACTCAAAAAACCCAGTTCTCACACATTGGGAAAAATAAATGTATGTTTTAGGAACGTAAATATTGTAATACATTTAAAAAATAAAGTACAAAGTCAATAAGACCCCAATCCGGCAATGTTTCATTAATTTCAACTGGAAGATTATTCATATGAAACCAAATATAATTTTGAAAGCTCTCGTTACCACAAAACTAAAATGATTTATAGTAATGGACAGTTCTCCAAAACGCTGTGGTTATCTTTTAAAAAATCAGGCATCCAAATTTGTCATTTTAGAGTTTAGATGAAAAGATTTGCGTAATATTTATTTTTAGACAAGGAATGCATAATCTTTGAAACAACTTTTCTGAATAATATTGATTTTATCTTTCATATTGGTTTTTTTAAAAGTTTTTGCATAGATTTAATTTTTAAACCACAGGTGTTAACAGGCAATATAAAATTCAAATATAATGCTTATTTCTCTCAACAGTACTCGAGTAAATGCATTCACATAGTTTGATTATGCCACGAGGCAACTAATAACCTTCATCCTCGTTACAATTTCATGTTTTTCTTGTTGGTAGGCAGATTTTATCGTGTGCTATTGCATAGCTTATTGCTTGATATCCATGTGTATTGCATTTTTTTATACCAGGCAAAAAACAATTATTTGTCGGGTTTAGCCAAAAATTACTTTTAGATGAAGGTTGAACATACGTTTTTCAAACACGAAGCAACTAGAAGTAGTCTTAACGTTTGACAAGGAAGCTAATTTACTTCTTAAATTAAGTTTTATGAGAGCGGTTGCTCACATAAGATATAATACAATGAACGCAGAAATTCAGGCATGGCATTGTTTTCGCTGATTTTTATCCATACTTGTACGCAAATGGCCGTATCATGATACCCTTGAACTTATCTTAACATTTAAAATATGCGACGTCGCCAATGAAGGTCTCCCTACTGACAAAATTACTTTTTGAAGATATACGTTTCATATATTACGTGCTTTTATATTGGACTGGACGTTTATGCACTGAATTACATAACCACTAGACTACCAACGACGATAAAACTTGCAAATAATTAAAAAATTTAATTGCTCCACAACTAATTATACAGCAGAACGTATTTAAATGAGGTTTGCAAAAATATTTCTACTGATTAACAATGAATCAATTATTCAGTCTCTGAGAATCCAGTAGAGATTGTTTAACAGATATAGCAACTATATAGAAAAATTCGATCAATATTTTGCATTTCGAAAAGTATAAGTCGACAACGTCAATATATTATCATGTCAGAATATTCACAGTGAAGTTTCTTAATAAGTTAGCTTGTCAAAATTTAAAGAAATTTTATTTACGGTGATGGTAAACCTAAAACTTTGACATGTGTGCTCAGTAAATCTTTTTTCGTTGGCTTAAATGGTCCAAATAAGGTTGAAATAATTTTACAGAAAGTGCTGTATCGTATAGGAGAAAGCCGTCGCATTATCTTTTATTTTATAAAAACGTTAATATTTTGTGAAAAATCAAAAAGTGAAAGTTTGAAGGGTTTATCGTAATTGCTAACTTGCCACAAGAATATTTATTTCACATTTTTAACATTTTAAAATATTTATAATGTTTTTTTGTATAAAAGAAGAAAAAAAATTGATTTTACCAACCGGTCTTCACGGTCAAGTTAATGTACGGGTAAAATTACAACGTAGCAAAAAATGCAGCTGAAATATGAGAATCTTGTTTTAAAAAAATTGGGCGTTGCGTGTTTTAGAAGAGCGAAATATTAATTTTGTAGTCCCTTCTTTGTATACCAAGTGGCTATATAACTATAAAAAGCTTTGTAAAAACACTCCTACTTTGTAATGGTTGTGAGCGATTATACGGATAAACTGTGGAAGGCGGGGTTCAGTGGGAAAAAGCTTTAACGAAATGTCACGGATTTTTACAATTTCCGTTGCAGATTGAACAATAAAATATTTTATTTCGCAACTACGACTTGGTGAGCACTGGTAAATATACAGGACTGTAAAAATTTAATCAAGTAAGCAACCCGTCTTATAGGGCTTAAGAAATACAAAAAGTGACTCATTAGGTATTTAAGCTGTACGGGCACTTGAGAAGGAGCTGTCATATGAGATACCTAATTGCTAAATCCGAGATAATTCGAAGCACAGAGAATCGAACCAGCAAACGACTGACGGGTTCTCGCTAAAAGCTAAAGCGCTAAAAAGAATCATTATGCCCCAACCAGATAAAAGAGGTAAAAAAATATAGTTCAAGAAGACAATTAAGGGACGATTTTACACTAACACTGTATAAAAGAACATAAAGATATTGAACAACAGCCAATTAATACTTTTTTAACAAAATTTTCCGTGCAAAAGAGCATAAAGCTGTATTTTAATAAAGCACTAACGTACAACAATAAACTTGAGACTCGGCAATCTGAAAACGTGTTTGTAATTCATTTAGTGTTCAAGACTTGTTCATCTAAAAAATAGTATGTAGTAAAATAAAATTTTGTGGTTTGTAAAGGAAGAAGAAGAAACATTTAAAAATTAGTTACCGCAGAATTTGTAAGCAGAAAATATGCAATTTATTCTATCACTCATAGTCCTGTTTCTTCAACTCCTCCTCCGTAAGTAAGTAACATCGCCACACGCTGCAGACGCGAAAGTGTAGCGATGTTATTCTTTGCCGTCATTGCGGAGACCCAAACTACCACCCCATAGAAGGTAGCGGGGCGAATGATGGCTGTATAAATCCATTTCATGACATGAGGTTGAAGACCCCATGTCCTTGAAACGGCTCTTCTGCATTGCGCGAACGCAATGCGCATTCTGTTGGCACGCTCGGTAATATGAGCTCGCCATGTCAGTTTATGGTCTATTTGGACGCCAAGGTACCTTACTTGGGTACACTTTTTTAAATATAATTATTATGTCTCTTTTATGAACACAATGAATGCAGCTTATTTTTTAAAAAATGTGTGCCTACCTCATTCGCCTCTTGTAATTTTTTGTCGTAAACTTTATATATACAAAGCTTACTTACGCTTAGCTTAACTAATTGAACTCTTAATACAGCTCTTTTTTTAAATTTGAACTTTTCTTCCGGAATCTTTTTTCGTCCGTCCTTAATCGATTGAAAAGAGTTTACTTACTTATTTATTCAAAAGAGTTTTCAGGAATGTAGTCTTTATGTATTTCTGGAATTTTGGTTTCATGTGCCAGCACAGTTACTGAATGGGCAATGTTGGTTGGAAAACACTGAAACCTTTTTAATTTGAAATCAACAGTCACAAGCCAGTCCGTAAACGTAAAAAGGTGGTTTGTGAATTACACTTGGTAAGAACTCCTCGCTATTTACTGTTGTTTAAAAGGTAATGAGGAAGCTACAAGGAATAATTGGATATTCTTATTTTCTATTGGAGAGTAAGCTGTGTTTACATAAGCCTTATGCTGGCTATCTACACGTAAGCATGTATAATTTATAACAGCCTAAAACTACAGCATAATTACAGTTTTGTTGGCAAAATAATTAATTTTGGAAAAAAATAAATCCTGGGCCAGAAAAAATATTATGCTGCCCCAGTCAATTAATTTTACGCTAATCCAAAAAAATTAGCAGCAAAATAATTTAGCTTAATTTGCAGCTAATACTTAGATT
>JAQIWO010000990.1:0-11490 GCA_034695405.1 Entomobrya muscorum | reverse complement strand
GACAAACTCATGCAATGTGATATGTACGGAATATATGCATGCATGATTAACATGCTTGAAAATGTAAAGAGACAAAAAGGCCTGTACGCAAGATTGTCGTCGTCGTAAAATAAAATAAAAAATCCATTGAGATGCGCTAATATACGATATCCCCATTTCTCTTCTTTGAGCTGTCCTATTCCTCTCGTTGTCGTAATTTATTATTGCCACAGCTCAAGTTATATAGGTGTATAGGACGCGACATGCGAAAAACTTTAGACACAACAGTACCTCTTGTCATCTTCTTTTTTTTATTTTCTTCATCATCTTAAGAGAGCCCCCACCATCAAAAAACGATCATATTCTCTATGCACACGTATCAGTTTAAAAAAATAAAAATAAAGAATCCACACAATTCGTTTGTTGATGCTCGATTATTATCAACTTTAAAAATCAGCAGCAGCAGCAGCAGAAGCAATTACAAATCGTAAAAACGCGTTACAAAACATAAGAAAACGTACGCAAGAGAGAAGGAGAACGTGAAAACGAGCAAACATTACTTACATGGATATTATTATTACCACCGTTTAAAAATCATTTTTTACTACTTTGGCTTATCTCTTATTTGCAAAACGTATGCGCGTATCATTGCATCGTCTCCGTCTCTACTAGTCAATTTATCATAAAAGCATCTCAGCTCAGAGTGTACACCGGGCTTGGCCTGGCCTCTGATGATACTAACTTGAAGGAATTGAGATTCTTATCTCGACATGATCTCTCTCGAGCTAGAATATACTCTCTAGAATTCCTTCAACGAAAAAATTCCTCAACTGTAGAAATCTTAATAAGCTTGTGTGTGAGTCTCATTGAATCTGTCAACTTTACAGCAAAAAAAGTTTTTTTGGAGGTGCGTTTCGCAAAAAAATAGTAATATTAATCATTTGAAATAGTATACGTAATGTTTATTATGCACCTGACAATCTGACGATTTCGATAATTGTATTTATCCGGTCACTGCCAAGCCAAGGCAGTGAGGATGCAAAGAAGCAGAGGACATGCCTTTAAAGAAAAATTAAAACTACACGCCTATTGTACATAATACTGTACGTGTAACATGAACAATCAGATACGGTCATTATTCGATACATAAAGTTTATTATACACCCAGGCTAAATATATATACAAGCGTCCATTCAAGAGGAGAGAAAAACTGCAATTCATGCTTGTTGATAGCCGTTTTGATTCAAGTGATTGATCAGAAAAAAAAGAGTTTCTCTGAATAAGCTGCTGTGTAAGAAACGCGAGATAAAAAAACATTTCTTCATTGAAATCATTTCTTCTTCTTCTTCTCCACTTCACATATGGGAATTGAATGATGGGTTGCTTGTGCCTTTTGTCAGGTGTATAGTTTTTTATTATTAGCACTCTCGTTGTGGAGAACTCCATCCATCTCCCTCACTAAACACATCATTCAAAGTAGCCACTGAGATTTTCTCATTGTTCCTTGGCGCATTCTCTGCCTACTTAATACTCTTTTGTTGATGATAATAATATTGAGAAAAAAGAGTTGAGAGAAAAATACGGCAGCCAAAAGTCAGAAAAATATATACTCCATTGTTGCTCCGTTTTTTGTTGTGTTTGTCGTGTGCCATGCCTTTGGCAGTTGTGTCCACTATACTGATCATGATGGAAAGTCAATTGTGATCCATGCTAAAAAATATATATACATAAGTATAATTTTATTCCCGGTTTTTTTCTCTCCATCAAAACATATACACTTTAATCGTCACTTAACATCTTGTAAAAACATCTTGTAAATATTTTGCTGCTGATTTCATTGTAATTTTAGAAGTTTTAGAAGACGTATTACCTCATTTTATTTACACTTGTGTAAAAAAATCCATCCTGAAAATTTATTGGGTGAGTTTGCTTATAAAATGTTGAGAGTATCGAGAATAAGTAATAAAAGTCATCCTTCAACAAATACATCTGATCTCACAGTATACTAGAGTTTCTTCTGGTCACAATACTTCCATGCTGGCTGGCATACATACAACTCCAAATTCTCCTCGTAATATAATCGAACAGAAGTGGTGGCACAATATATTTTATTCGTAAGATGAGGACGAATACGTACACACACACAAGCTGTTTTTTTCGCTGCTGACAGAGAATAATTGGCACAAAGAAATGACAGATAACAATGCATTACGCATTTATTATTTTGTTGACTGTCGCGCAGAGAGTGGACCTACTACATTCTCATTGTTAACTTGCGCGACACGCTGCCCATGTAAAAATAAAAATAAAATATCTCTACGCTTAATAATGAGACAGAGACAAAACAGCTATTAAAAAAATATTATGAGAATATTTTTTCATTCATCCGTGTAGCATCCTATATAAATGCTCACTTGTCTCACAGTTGGGTACATGCTTCAAAAAATATAATAATAATTTCAACAACGATCATGTTCGAACAAGTAATCTAGAAGATCGAATTACAATATTACTAATCATATTTTTTTTCATGTCTTTTTTTTGCAATATGGCTGTATAGTGTCAAAAAATCCACAGTAGCGAATAATAAGGACTACCATAACGAGCGATAATAAATATTTAGAGTGACAATATATATTTCACTTGGTAAGGTCGACGAAGAAGTCAAAGCCAAGTAGTAAAAAAACCATATACCTATAAAAAAAACTTTAAAAGCACACGTTATTCACACAAGTTTATTTATTTGGAGATTCATAAAAGCATTTACGAGAGTGAAAAAAACCACGTGCTCGTGATACTGGTGAATTATTTATTATGCACATATTTTAATATTAAACCCTCTCATGATGATGTTGATGATGAACTTTTTTTTCTCCCTGGCGAGACCATATATACGATTGTGTGCTTAGAAAAAAACGTGTGTACCAAGCAACTTTGTTCATTAGCTAACTTGTCACGGCTTCGGGATCAGGTATCACACACACACACCAAAAAATCGTACCTAGTCAAATAAGCAGAGAAAAAAATTCTACAAAAATACATATTTTTTTGCGAGAGATCTTAACAAAAGCCTTATCACGTTTTTTAAATGAAACGTAATGAAAAAGTCAAAATGAAATACATGACATTTCACGTAGCGGGAGACCTGGAGAATGTTGGCGAAAAAAAATTCATTTTTGCTGTCTTTTTCACCATTTTTTTGGATTAATTTTTTTTCTGCGTAGGCTTACTTCTTGGTATATGTGTCGTCGTGTGATCAAAAGATATAACCACATGGGATTATTAGCTGTTTTTCCCTGAAAATCAGAAAATACTCTCGACAGTTTTCTGTGTGGATCGTTTTGTTCCTCCGCATATTTTTTGAACGAACATACAAGCCCGATGATTATTTTGTTAACAACTTGCAATCGTACGTGTGTGTGTATGTGTACAAAATGCAAGTTTTATCCATGAAAAAAAGTCGCTGTCAACGTGCAATCAAGCGATTGTTTAGTTTTCCTAAATGCTGTTGATAGGAAAAAAATCTCAATTTTTATTGCACTTGTCGTGTGTAGCGATCATACTCTATTGCGTGCATCTATGTATCCCAGTACAAATCGCGAAACCATCAAAAAAATCAAGTCGTGAGACGCGCACAAGCCAAAAGTCAAAAAGGTGCTGTGTTCCCAGTGAATTATTGCCCAAGAGCTAAATATTATCTTGAGATTGGTAGTAGTAGGCATCTTGATGTGGTAATAATAAAAATGAAGTTTTTTCCCAAAGACAAATTTTCTTTTCATTCTTTTAGCGAGATTTTTACACACATTCTCATCGGCGCGGCGGTGGTGTGGTGTGGTGATGTGCTGGCTTGGTGATTACGTTTTTTCGCTGACCAAAAAATTATATTCTGTTCTTTAAACACGTACGACGGACATACACCACCACACCTTTTTATATCCTAAGAACCATCCTGTGTGCTGAATATATACACGTTACTCATCATCTCTCATCTTCATTCTCTCTTTATCTCTTTGAATTGCAGTTTTAAAGCGTCATATCGTTTTTGCGTTTCATTGCTCCAAGCCGTCCTCCACTCCACCACTACTCACAAAAACGCCTAATAATATTAATAACGCAAATGAAATAATATGCGCGCTCACCGTGTGTCCAACCAATTCATTTAACTACTTATAAGAATCTTGGTCGGTAGATAAGATATATACTTTGCCTGTATGTTTTCCTCTCAAAATGTTTTCTTCTGTGACCATCCTCCAAAATGAAAAAAAAAATCCTCCGACGATAACAGAAAAACACTGTCTTTTTTTATTTTTGCTGTCATGAGTCTTTGGCAAGGGAGCCCCTAAGGCATATTACTTATTAGAAAAAAATAGTCAAAGGGATATTATGGGATAGGCTTTTGTGATATGCCAAGGTGGTTTACCGTACCTGGATTTTTTTAAAGGAAAAATACCATCTTTACAATTTTTTTAGACGAAGAGTACTCGAATGGTTGTATCGAGTTTACACAGAGAGATTCTTTATAGCTAAGGTCACATTATTATTGTCTCGACCAATTTATGCGATGAAACTGTAGCTAGTGATGTGGTGGTGGTAAAGTTATTAGCATGCAAAACTAACAGGACAAGTCATCGGGTAAGACAATACTCGAGACTCGAGAGTTTCTTTTGGTTACTTCGCGTTGATAAAAAAAATAGAGCAACTCAGCCAGCGAGTGATAATATACGCCAGCCACCCATCAACAAAATCCCTTTACTTTAACAGCTCGAAAACGACAACTAATGTGCATGGCAGTAATATATAGCTGTAATAATAAGGACACAAAGTATCATGGATTTTTTGGAGCGTTTCTTTTGGGCATCGCTTCATTCCCATGTATCCTCTCGTCATCAACATGTTTTAATGTGATCATCTTGTCTGATGATGACGATATGATGATGATTGCATCACAGAGTATTCGTCCAAAAGGCAAAAATCCTACCTGTGCGACTTTTCTTATCATGTTGTGCTGACACTTGAGGAACGAAAACTAAAAAAAGAGATGTGATGAGATGGATGCTCAGTTCAAACAAGTCACAAAAAAATGATTTTCAGTAAATTTTTATTCTCGAAAGTTTTTTTGTACGTGCTAAACAAAGTAACAATCTTATATATTTTAGCACTATCAAGCATTATTAGCACGACAGCATTCTCCCGTCATGTATTTTCAACCTATCATCGCCTTTTCGAATCACCTCTCTCCTCGCAAAACATCTTGACTCTAAAGCACCTCGGCGCGTAGTCAGGTAAATCGAGAATGAAGGCCTAAACAGTCCATCCATATCATTATTATGAAGTTATTGAGACGTTTTCTCCACTTTGAAAACTGATACAAACACACATCCTTTTTGCATTTGTTGTAACAAAAAACGCCTGAGCACGAATAAAAGCGCTCATCATGGAACAGCCACAAAAAAAAACATTTTAATGTTGAGTGGAGGCGATACGAAAGCACTAAACATATCACCTTACTCTAACTTTTCTTTTTTTTACGCTGAAATGATTGCGTTTTTTAGTATTCGAATAAAGATTATAATTGCTTTTTTGCAGGTAAAAACACAACTATAGTTTAAAATATATCCCATAATGGAAAATGGCAATCTTTATATCTTTTTTTTTCTACTCGTTTGTTTAAGAAGTGCACATGGTGCGGATAACACGATAGTGCGGAATAATATAAAATGTTCTAAAAAGTACGTTAAAATGGGCTGGTACACACAAGAAACATAACAACAGAAAGCAATATCATCCATTACGCTTGGAGTTTCTTCCACAAACGTATGTATGTGTGCCCACCTTCTACAAAAATGCATACACCTCTATTATTATTATTGTGTAAAAAAGTGCTCAGATATGTGCATAAGTTAAGTTGGTCCACAAGAGAATGATGGTGCACATAACTCTTGTTGGTTCATTCAGGTTTTCACATTCATAAAATTTGTTTTTATTGCCATTTTGCATGACACTTTTCTTCTTCTTTGTTAGTCTGTAAAATGGTTTTATACGTGCGTTAGGTCGTATAAGGCTGTTTGCAAACGCTTTGGATTTTTTTCTCTTTGAACAAGACACCTTGACTTCTTATCTGTTATGTTATGGACGTGTTAAGAGTACGTGCGGTTACGAGTTCTTGATCGTGAACTAACGTATATACACAATCTTGAAGCTGCAAAATATTTTTATATTTTTTTTCTTCAAGTCGGACTTGGGATTTCGGATTTTTTTTATAAAAAAAAATATATAACGCCATGGGTTGGTCCGCGGTTGAAAAACTTGAAGTACAAAAATCCATGTAATTTGATGTAATAAAGTTATGTACAAGAATACCACTCTCTTCAAGAGAAAAAAAGCAAATGAATGGAATAGCAACCTCGAACAAACAATTGAAAAGTGCAAGTCTCAATTCGCCCGCAAACCCCATCCAACAAATCCATTTAACTTGTATCTCCTGCAATAAAAACAGCATTCGCCTAAATGAATTACTCAAACAAAAGCGAGTGACGGATAAGCTCACGATCTTTGACTGGCCACTGCCCGCCCGTATGAATCCTGCCAAAAGAATGCAGTGTAACACGCGAAAAGTAATCAAAACAACAATGATCACAATCAACAAGTATCATTGTGTTATATGTCTGTGCACTTTCATAATAAAAATGTCGAGAATATTATGCTTTCGGCTCGTTTTTAACCCTCTGAGAAGAAGAGCTGCTATGCAAAAATATGCAGAATCGTTTGAAAACAGTAGACAATAAACTATCAGAAATACGCTCATTGAATATATACCCATGGCTCTTCTCTGATCATGATAAGCCCAAAAACATACACATATTTTTTTCTTTTGAAAAAAAAACAAACATATTTAATGTCTGCATATCATTCAATATAAATGTTTGATATTATTCGACTACTCGTGAGTGTGCCTACATAAATACTATAAAAATCTTTGCGGCTTCTCTTTTTTCAGAAGTCAGAGAGAAGCCCTCACAGAAGACTCCTCTTCGGCATTTTCTATACCGAAACGACTATATGTGGAAATAAAACTAGCCGAGTAGAGAGAAATCTGACAACAACTCTTCAAGCCAAGCCAGAGACTTCAATTGTTATCCTCTGAGAGCAGCATAGCAGCAGCAGCAATAAAAAAATCGCAACAAAGGAGAGCTCACACCTCGAAAAATAAATTCTCTCTCGCGACCTGGATTGACACATACGTGTGTTCTGCACAAAACGCATTCGTTTAATTTGTGAATCATGAAAATTATTTTTAAAAAATTCATGCTCGTTGAATAAAAACTTTAAATATTTTTTTGTGTAAAATTCCAAAGTGTTTGTGTATGTACCTGCATGTGTGTATGTTGTAAGTTGTCGTTTTTATTGTTAAACTTGATGATGGTCGCGTCGAACGCAATCAAATTTTGTGCTCTTTCAATTGTTGTTGGTGATTACAGCCATTATTACTGACTGTGCAGATTGCCGTGGTGGGTCTCTACATACTTCATTCATTCATTGATCGCGTCGCTTCCACTCAAATAATCGAGGTGCAATTCATTTTGACGCTTTCTTTGCATAACTCTTTGCTGTTCATTCATAAAACTTTGAAATGACAAAAAAACAATCGTAAATAACAAAGGATAAAAAAACACAGTGACATTTTTTTCTTCTTCGTCTTGTTATTATTTTTTTGCTCACACAAAAAAGAAATTATATTTTTAACCTTCCAAACACACACCAAACAACAGTTTTCCTCCAAAAACATATTATTATCCAATGTCCCTATCCAATTACACACTACATAGTTTTTTCTTATTTTTCCATTGCAATCTTAATCAACCCAAGAAGAAGAAGAAGAAAAAGCGGAAAAACAAAATGGAAATCTGCAGCATGCCATGCCACAGGGAACGAGCCAAACTCCCTATCTTTATTCCCTCCTATTACGTTACTACGTTGAATCCGATTTTTCAGTTTCTTCACACTAATATGACGTACAACAACCGGATAATGCAATATGGGATATTTTTTATAACTACGAACATATACGTATCCTGACATTATTATCATGCTTTTTTTCTCGATATATATTTTTTTCGTGTTTTTTTTCTCCAGCAGCATTGTCCTAGTCCCAAAGAACCCGAAAGCGCTGTATTCACAATCATATTCATTCATTCGTTCCGTTGGAGGAACACTACACAATCGTCATCATCACCAGCCAACCATCCCCAAATTTTTTTCTCTCTCTCCAAAAGTCTGATTCGATATACACGATGCATACATATACACAAGCTTATATTATACACGTTTGTGTACAGCGAGAAAAAAAATCGCCCAAAAAGACAATTTTGTTAATGTTCCTCCAGAGAGATGAATGAAACCCGTCAGAAGAGAGATGCGAGAAAGTATACTTCTTCTATGCAATATGGTTCGTAACAACGTATAAAAAAAATAAGAGTTAAGAAACGTACATATATGCATAAAAAATATATTATTATTATGGTTGTTGGTGTGGCAGAGTGATATTATTTTCCACGAACAATAACTATTATTACGTTCATTGCATGACATGGAGTAGGTTATTACAAGCCGATATATAAGAACGGGTATGAGAAACAAACTATGAAAGTCAGCATATATATTTTGTGTGCATACATGTACCCTAATACCGCGAAATAGCCAGTAGCATCGTGTAAGTAAAGTAGCAGTTTTCGGTAGACTTTGTGGCTCTCGCGTTTTTTAGTAGTAATCCATGTCGGAACAGTTGACTAATTCCCATTACAGCTTTTGAACTTGCTATATCCCCTACTCACTCACTCCTTTGCTCTGTGAAGTTTTTTTTCAAGAAAATACCTCCGTCCGTGATGAAATGATAAAAAAAATTCAAAAAATAAATTACAAGTGCAATCAACCAGTATTCTTGTGTAAATTTCATACACGTTGAATATCAAGTATGCGAAAACTTATAAAAAGGGTAGCAAGCATTGCATGTTGAGTTAGGATGATGCGATGATGAATAAAATGAAAAAACAAATGCATGGTTTCTTTTTTCTGATGATGATGATGTGTAGACTGGACCTTTTCATAATAAAAGGATTTACACGGCAGCAGCAGCAGCAGGAGAAACTCGAGAGAGAGAGAGAGAGAGAATTATATTTTTTGAAAACCCTTTGTTGTATAGCCTCTGGTCATGTTTTTGATTGTTATTAGTGAAATCTTTATACATGCTTGTATGCAGAGGAGAACCTATCATAACGATGATTATGGTGATGGAAATTGCGGTGGTAGTTCTTGCATAACAGCAGTCGGGTTAAAAATACTCTTGTTTTGCGTTTCATCAGAAGCTCCTGAAAATAACTATCATTATTATAGTGCAGCAGTAGCAGAATAAAAAACTATGCTTCATTTCTCTGGTGTTTGATCATCATCAGCACCAAAGATCATTATCAGGAATGCACTGAAGAAAAAAAACAAATGAGTAAAAGAATATACGCACTTGAGTTTTTTTTAGATTGAGCTCCTATAAACAGATCATTTTATAGGAGTCTGGGAGTCTAGACTCTGTAAAAATATTCATCATGTGGGTTATATACCATGTGATGATGCAGTCTTATCGCAAGGCTCTTTTACATTGCGTGCTGCATGCATACATATATTTTTTTAAAGAAAAAAATGTTTAAATTTCTTCATTTCTCCCGATTTAAAGATTGTTTCGTAATGTTTCTCATCAAGCGTGCGCGTCTATTTTTTTGGGTGAGGGTAAGGAAAATGGGTCCCTTGAGGACACCTCTCCACGTTTGTCAAAGGCTTTTTAGGAAAGTGTATATATTTTTTTGTACAATTTTTTTTATAACAATCTCTTTTATTGCAATTTGTACAAGTTAATACTAAACTTCAGCATTCAGATCATTTTCCTCTGATAACAGTTATAAATCTGCACCCTGAGCTAAGATAAGCGTACATAAAATGCTACGAAAAATTCTCTTATGAATATTCATAAAAAATGCACTTTCTTCCTTATCCACACAGCAATTTTTACTGCGTCTTTCTGTAAACCTATCTACCTTGTGTGCAGAGAGAGAGAGAGAGAAAAAGGACTTTTTCAATCCCACAAAATATATATAAAAAGTTTATATAGTGCGCCCCATCACAATACATCTTCTACCCACTTAATACTCCTTGTGGCTAGGTCGCTATTCATATAACGTACGATTTTATAATCATCATTATTATATATATGCAAGAAGAATCCCTCTTCGTATCTTCTTATCAATCATAAAAAAAAGAGTATAGAAAAATAACCCCCCTTGAGCGATGGAAACTGGTATTCAGTCGGGTTTTCTTTCTTTATATGCCCACCACCACGTACTCTTCTCTCGCTACATCCACACTGTCTCCTTCAACTTTCAACTCAAAAAAGATGATAGCCCATCAGAGAGAAATACGTAAGAGATAACAATACAAAAAACCGCTTGTTCACCTTCTTCTACCGCGTTATTAAAACTACTTGTAATACTCACGTATGGAAATAAATAAAAAAGTTTTCAAGGAAAAACTCTTTCAAATCTATATTAATTCTGATATGTGCTCTGACAAAAAGAAAGAAACTTTTCAGCTGATTTTCTTAAAATACTGTTAAGTTTACTACCGATTATCATGGTATTTTTGTTAAAACTGTTTTTTACCAGAGGAAACTCAAACAGATTAAACGATTTTGGTTGTAAGGCATGGTGAGATGATAATCATCAGACAAGCGTAAAAAAATCATTATCAGGTAGGATGTCCCATTTCGTAAGGAAAAGTAGACCGCTAAAGAACAAAAAAAAACAAATACATTTTTATACCAAATTTGTTTTGCAAAAATTCGTTTCGAATAAAAAAAAACAAAGTGGAACACAGAGATTGTGTTGCGATATTACTACTGGAGTGTTGAACAAAAATTAAATGCTTTTTTATTCCAAACGCACTCCCCCACCACCAGAAGAAAAACCTCAATCGCGCTTCATCAAGAAACACATATCCTCTCTCTTGAAAACCATCAATGAATAGTTTATTAACTGACCATACGAACAAAAATCTACCCTGCTGCAAAACGCAGCACGACCATGCATGCAACTCTCACCAGGCCTCGCCACGAACGACACTATAATCCAATCCATTCAACAGTCTCGCCGTTCGAAGAAGAAGAGGAAAAAAAGTCGTGTGACTTATGCTCGAAAAAAAAGACGTATATGAATATGCATAAACAATTTGATACACCTTTCCGTATTGTTTGATTTACTCGAGAAAGGATGGCCATTTTCTCTCTCTCTCTCAAGAATATATACATTATTATCCACCAACAACCACACCATCACTTACTTTACAGCGTTTTTATTTTTCATTCTCCCATATTATCTCGAGATAATAATATAAAGTTATATATACAGAGATAATACAGAGATTCGAAAATAATGTGAATTTTTTTATTAAACATGCTCAAATATATTATTA
>JAQIWO010000989.1:0-11498 GCA_034695405.1 Entomobrya muscorum | reverse complement strand
AGGTAGTATAGTCTAAGTCTTAAAAAGTCGAGAGGTGAGAGACAATCGATTAATACTATATTATTCATAAAAATTTAAAACGTATGCTTCGAATTTTTACACACATAGTTTTTATTAAATATACCATGAATGCCGCAGTCGACACTCTCAAACTTTAATAAAGGTATTAAGGTTGAAAGATTGGGCGAATTATTTTTTTAGATAAAAAAAAATTTGTAACAGTTGCCAAAATGGATGGATTTGATCAATTTTCATTCTTACTTACTTTGACACTATACACACAATTAAAGGCAAATGGCATTGAAACTGAAGAGAAATGTACACTCTAACATACTATTGGGCTTTATATATTAGTACAAAAAAATGTAGTTAAAATTATTACAGTTTTAGCATTCATTAAAGTTGTAAATTATTGTTTATAGGGTAGTAAATGCACAAAATAGTACTTTCATGTATCCAGATAATTTGTAATCATATATAGTTGTAGCCAGTGTTTAAGTTGTTTCTTTACTAAAGTACTTACTTTACAAAATGTCGAATTCTTTAAGCAAACTAGTATAAATTTACCTACTTTTCATTAGAAATTGTCGATCGTTGTTATGACCTTCTACAAGCTAAAAGTGCTTTACAGTGAGCACCGGAACTGTCTTGTTAGTATAATAAAATTGCGTCATCCATCCAAGCACTTGAACCTTCCCATGACAAATTCAAATGTATCTGCAACTAGCGTAAAACTTTCGCAAAAAAATTGAATTTAATACCTTAAATAGTCCATATACATCCCAGAAGCATGTACGTAATATTAATAATATATATTAAATGTGTTAACAATGTGGCGTATTTGCTGAACGCGTAGGTATTTTTTATAAAATATTACTTATAAAAGTTTTTATCTATCGGGTAATACTGCAATAAACTGAGCTGAAGTCGAATAATAAATGATTCCAAGTAAATTAAAAGTTAACCGTTTAAGTTTTTTAACTGATTGGATTAATACCAATCTGCCTTATAGTATTATTTTTTTAAATCAAATACTTATTTCGATTTGAAAACTAGTTTTCGACAGTTATCAAAGTTTATTTGTATAAATATTTAGGTATATTTCAGGAACAAATTAATATAAATTTTTAATTTTCTATAAAATACGCTAAAAAAATTCTTGCAATAAACATTGCTAGTCGAGGAAGATGCTAAAAGAGCATGTTTTCTGTAAAAAAAAGTGAGTTTGTTTCTTCATGAAACCAAATCCAAAATTTTCCCTTACTCATTGCATTCCGTATTCCAGCATTACTTTGCCTTTACCTAGGGGTGTATGCACCGTTTTGAGCCCAAGAAACAAAGAAAATCCTCAGCTGATTTCATGAAAAATATAAGACATCTGATATGATAGAACTTCTGACAAGAAGAGTGTTTGCTCGTTTTCTCTAGAAAGATTCCAGTCAGACGATGGAATTATTATTATTCCTTTGTGGTTTAAGCTTTAAGTATGTATATATATTTAAATTAGGGATGATATTAGGGAACGATGATGATAACGGTTTTTGTTTTTCGTGATATATAGTTAAATACATTGGATTTGGTTGGATCCGATATTATTACTTTTTCATGATTTGGTAATGTCAATTTTTTCTTGGCAATTTTTCAAACCTATTTGATAAAAAATAATAAATACATAATATGTCATGGTCAATTCAGACACAAGTTAAGGTTTCGAATAGTTTCTCACAGGTCGTGTGTTACAAGTCACTAAAGTACTGAAACAATAATACAAACTGTTTCAGTGCATGTGTACCTAAATAATGTGGACTGTTTCAATAGCTTACATTCCACACATTGTGTTTGTACTTTTAAAAAGTGGTAAATATGTGAATCAACCATTCGCAAATACTTAATTTCTTTACTAAAGTGTTTCACGATTGTTTTAAATCCTATATTATGGCTGTAATAAAGCTTTGTATTGAATGTTTTCAGAAGAAAAAGAAGCTTGAATCTCTCTCGGTCATTTTTAACAACATATTAGCCCTTTCATCTGGTAAGTACTTATGGTTAGTAATAAAAAGCTGTGTATTTCAATTTATAACAATTATGAAATTGACTTACTTTGGGTAAATACTTTTAGGAAAAACGATGATTCCCTGCTCGGAGCAAGAGTTCTACTACAAGCTAGATAACATGGTTCTCACGGCCACCCAACACCTCCGAAAAGTTTTCGTCTACAGGTGGAAAACAGAAACTGACACCGATTGGGTAGACGACCAGTCACATGTCCAAATGTTCTTGGAGAGTCTTGGTCAGAACGCGCTTAAAAAGGCGCAACCCTATCAGAAGTCCTCATTAAAGTCAAAATCTCTCCAAGAATGGGACATGACTCTGTTATCTCTCGTCCTCCAAAACTTTGGTGATGACCTTAAATACAAAAAAGAAAACTCTGCTGTCTACCAACTCAAAAAAATGAGAAACGACCTGGCTCACCACAGCACCAAACAAATGCCGGAAAATGAATATCAGCAAAACGTAAACAGTTTCCGTTTCTCGCTGAAAGCATTGGGAGTTCCGGAAGATGAAATTACCAAACTAATCGAAAGAGCTGGAGTGACCTCCTCCCTTAAGGCATTCGAACACGTGAAGAAATTATTCTCCAAAGCAGAAACCCTTTTGTCAAAGGGTCAAACCGGAAGAGCTGCAGAATGCTACACGGAGGCCATCGAAACGCCAAGTTTACTCCCAGTAAATCTTTCTACCGCCTACGAAAAACGGGCGGAGTACTATCTCCAACATCTCATGAAAGATCCTCTCGTCGACATGGACAAATGGAGTGACGCCCTCCTCGACGTCACCAAAGCTTTGGAACTTAACGACTCATCCTGGACTGCCCACTATTTGGCCGGTAAATGTCACCGTTGGAAAAACGACGTTGGCCAAGCCGTGCATCACTATGAACGCGCTTTGGCAATTTCACCTTCTCAAAAGGAAGTAAAAAGGGACCTCGACTGTTGTAAAGTTTTAGCAGGCCAGTATTTTCGAGATGACTGCCAAAATCCTTCCATGATGCCGATTTCGTTTGATGAAATAATTGGAGAAAACGTAGACAAGAATGGGAAAAGAATGACGAAAGAAGAATATATTTACTATAACGAACACTTGGCAGGAAAACTGATACCAGGACAGGATGATTTATTTCGTGGTCACAGGCACTTTTATGGGTGGGATGCTCCACAAAATTTTACACAAGCGGTTAAACATTATGGGAAAGCCGCGAGCAAGAAAAATCCGGAAGGGATGTGGATCCTGGCCATGTGTTATCATTACGGACACGGAGTAAAGCAGGATATTGAAGAAGCTCTCCGTTTTTACAGGGAGGTGGTGGAAATGGATCCGAGCACTTTAGGAAATGCCACGTCAACAGGTTGTAACGTTGGAGTCGCATCAGCAAGACACTCCATTGGTCATCTCTACGAATTGGGGATCGGCATGGAACAGGATTTTGGGGAGGCAGCGAAATGGTATCAGCGGTCCATGGATGATGGAGTGGGATCTTCTGCCTTCAATCTAGGAATATTCTATTCCAAAGGTCAAGGAGTGCCGAGGGATGATAAAATGGCGGAAATGTGTTGGAAGCAAGCACTAAATTTGGGAGAGGCAGGAGCGCCGGCTATGCTCATGACTTATTACATTGTTCAGCTGGAACCAGACATGGCTCGAAATATGCTCGAGTTGGGGAGAAAAATGGGCCATCCTGTGCTTTTATCTATGTCCGATGAGGAATTTAACAGATGTGCTATGTTAATGAAATACAAAAGAATGGAACTGGAACCAGCACTGGTGAACTTTGAAAGGGAGCAGAAGCTTGAAGAATCCAGTCATGGTCTCACA
Organism: Entomobrya muscorum; assembly: GCA_034695405.1. Taxonomy (NCBI): domain Eukaryota; kingdom Metazoa; phylum Arthropoda; class Collembola; order Entomobryomorpha; family Entomobryidae; genus Entomobrya; species Entomobrya muscorum. Next base: position 7,625 of record JAQIWO010000989.1, on the reverse strand, counting down.
TTTAAGCAGAGAATTGAGCGCCAAATGGCTCATGAGGACCCTGCCAAATTAAAACTGAACAAAATTTGCGAGGAGTTGGAAAGGTTGACTGAAAATAAGGGAGGAACTCCAAGTTTCCATGGAAATCCTCAACAGTCATTGACCTACGAAATGGTTCTGGAGATAGATGAAAGAGCGAAACAAGGTTCGGAAGCAGCGGCTAGAATAATGACGTATGTAACTCACTCGTTCGCTCTGCATCAATGCTTAAACAACGAAAAGTACAAATTGACAAGTGACGACGAAAAACTGGAGATTTTAAATTTGTTGTATGTCATTGTGACCTTGGAAATTTCCACGCTACAAAAAGTCCGGAAATTAAATTCCTTTCTTGCGGATTTGTTTGAAAGGAAATGCGAAGAGAAGGGAGAATGGGACATGAAAACTAGGCTTTGTTTTGTGTCTGTGAATCTTAGAGGATCTCACAGTTCATCAGATGACATGTTAGATGTTGAGCTGTTAAAGGAGGGAATTCGTCGTTATCCGGATAATATAAGTTATTATGAGTTTATATCTTATTTATATCATTGCAAGAATAAATATCAGCTTGGAAAGCATTTCGCAGAGGAGGGACTGAAAAGAGAGCCGAGAAATTGGGATTTGATTTTTCTCCGTGCGAAAAATCTACATCCTTTAAATGGTCCCCCGGAGGAAAAACCTTCTCGGGAGATAATTATTGGAGCGTATCAAGAGTTCTTGGATGGAGCACCTGTTGACCACAGACAGCGTCCAAACGCCTGCTACATAATCAGTTCTCTTCATTTAAAGACTATTGACTTACGTATACAGTTGCCTTGTCAAGGTCAAGATCTTAAGGAAATGGAATTTTACTACAGAAAAGGTTTGGAAGCGGAAAAAACACAGTTGCCTTGCTATTTGCCGGTTGACTCTATGGCTAAGTCTTTAGTGGAAGGGATACTAAATCGGAATCAGAATCAGGGAGCCATTAACAAACCATTTCTCAGAGATGCCGTTTTACATGGCAAAGGTGTCCTTGTACGGAAAGAATATTTAAAAAGTCCGATGAGAAAGGCTTTAATATTATCACATCGTAGAAAACTTGATGAATCAAGTCAACACTCATTTGAAGGGGATGACTTAAGTGGTATGGCATCAGAGCTAACACAAAGGCCAGCCAAGAAATTGTCAACGCTGAAGCTAATCACATTGCAAGAGATGCGGTTTAGTACAGAAATAAATAAAATATTTGAAGACAGATTTTTAGAACTCACAATTATCGATGAACCGAATACGCGGAATCGCGCGTCAATTCAGGTGCTAGGTGAAGATGAAAGCGGGGACTTGACAAGAGTCTATATTTTCGATGATAATGTTTCTGGGAGAAAGGAAAATTTGGAAAGGTTAAAAGTTGGTTGTAGACTAGCCATTATAAATCCTTACATGCGAAAAAGGGAAGAATGTAGTAGTAAAGATGGAATTGTGAATGTGGAGCCAAAGTGTATAGTTTACTTGGAAAAGGTGGAAAACATTTGTAGATTTTGTGGGGAGGAGAATGCGACTAGAAAGTGTGCCAAGTGTAAGAGGTCCTATTGCTCGAGGGAGTGTCAGGAGCTGGACTGGAAGGATTTAAAGCATAAGCTGATATGTTCTTTGAAATGAGCATATATTTTTGTGTGGTTGATTGGTACAAGAGTAATTTGTAAATTTATTTTATTTAAGTCATCATAATTCGCTATGTGGCTTATGTGACTGTGATTTAACTCGCTAAGAAACATTTACATTTATGCTTTACAATAGAAGGTATGAATAAAGATTATTGCGATGAGATTAAAGCTTAGTGATGTTGAAGCATCACAATTTTAAAGAGTACCTGAGTGAAAATATCATACCTGTGATTCGAAATTATATTTTTATCAACATGTATTTGTTTTATTTTATGTTGAATATAAATAAATGTTTTATACTTGAAACTACTTTTGCGGAACTAAAAGTGTGCTATTTATTTTACAATGGTGATTATAATTAATAGTCATTCATTTTGTTACAGGCTATTTATATGCGTACAGGATACCTCATAGTTTTAATTTAATGATCTTTGTACTTTAGAGCGGATAAATGATTATATGCATGGTTTAAAGACTGTAATGTAATTTGTCTGAACTAAGGATATGAAAAGAACATTTAAAAGGCCTGGTTAAATGCTTAATAAAATGTGCATTTAAAAATGTACTGGTAATTCATAATTTTACAGTTACTTTATGTTTTGCAGGAAAAAGAAAAATTGGTATGTGACCTTGGGATTGAGTTTGTGATTCGATTTTATACTTTTACTTTATATTACAGAAAGCCAAACGCTTAAACGTTTGCATGATAAATTAAATAGATTGATTATTAACATATTATTTTATTTAAGTGCATTGTCATTTTTATGACGTTTAATATTGAAATAAAGACTTTTACACTCTGTTAAGTTACAATGCTGACTTGTTATTGTTCCAACATTCTCAAACAAGATAATATTTTAAATGGATGCTTGCTTTGCAAAACACAAGTGATGCGTGGAACAGCGCACCTGAATAAGAGCAGAAACCCCATAAATATGCTCTTAAATATTGATAAACACGTGATGAATAAACGCACGTGACGCGTTGAATACATAATGATGATGAAGCGATAAATCAGAGGCAAGTTGAATAGTCCGTGATAAAAAGCCAATTATTTTACCTGAAATGTTTACAAAATGATGTCTAAATTACTTTTATTATTGGCTAGTTAGAATGTCTTTTACTATTTGAAATCTACACTACTACTATCTAATACACTACTTATTAGCTCAAGGAAAATGCTTCAAGGATTGTAGGTAGAATCCAAAACCAAGTAGACTATATGTGTTTACAATAATATATGATATATGGAATTATGTTATAAAACAGATAACAAAACTCTCAAAATGATGGGTCCAAAACGGGTTTTAAATAATACACAAGGATTTTCGGAGTATGGGGCAGGGATTTGTTTTTCCTAAATATTTTCGATTACAAAACCACACATTGAGTATTATTCATGTATTTCAGCCTTTACAGGTATATATGATATATCTATATTCATATTATTTATGTTTGTAACAGTTGATTGTTAATTTTTAGTTTTAGAAAGGTCTACCTTCATTTACTAATAGGCACTTAAAATCAACTATAAACTATTTATTGAAAGGTAATTGCTTGTTCTCTATTTTCGTAAACCAACTATCATTCAAATGCTCACTTTCTCCACCCAACGACCACTTTCTTCAAACCAGTTGAAAACGATACTTAAGAACAACTTTGTCAAAAATATTTTCTTTAAAAAAATGATTGTTCAGTCGGGTCTTCTAGAAGAATATTTTCAGCTTCTTAACGGCCTAAAATGGGCAACAGGAAAGTTTTACAAATGGTCCCATAAACCTCCTCTCTTTCAACTGAATACCCATCCCTACAAAGTCAGTATGGCAGTCTGCAGCATTCTATTTTCTACTCATGTCATCCACATATTTGCACCTAGCCTTCGTGGCCCAGACTCTAAGGAAGCGCATGTCAAAAACATTGAAAAGAATTTACTTTGTATCATGTTCACCATTTTATTCTCTTGCATTTCCCATGTTTCCTGGGAAATGATAAAAAATGTGGACACATTTAGTAGATTGGTTACAGGATTTGTGTGTTTCGAGAAAAGACATTGCAAAAATTTTATATTCGGTAATATTTATTTTTATTTTTATAAACAATCATTTGAACAAGTCATAACTTTCTTTTTACTTTCTTTAAGGTCTCTCGAAAGATGACCGACGTGAGCTAAAATTAGCTAAGAGAATATGTTCGCTGATGAGAATAACTGGCCTTCATACTACACCTATAGTAATGGCCTTGCTATCAATTACCTTACCAAGTTTACCTATGAATGTACTCTCTATTCCACCCTTTAAGTGGATTATCGTTGCCATGGAAACGTATTATTTCAGAGAAATGTGTATGTCAGTCCCGTATTGAATTCTGTCATGATAAAAAAAGTAAAAGCTGATGCTAGTTAAAACAGTAACAATGGTGTTAACACAGGAAAAAAATAATGAAACAAGTTTTTTGTCTCTAAATAGAAATTTAAGCACAAAAAAATTTCCATTTAAAAAAAGTATATTAATTATATTATAGCTCGATAGTAACTACTATAATTAATCTTCCGAGAATTTTAAGCACAAAACAATTGTAAAAGTTCTTTAAATGTATACTCATAATAATAATATTCATCAAAATGTCTTCTTTATTTTCTACGTTGCTATATAGATTTTACGAGAGATTCTTCTTTTTTTATGTACATTTTAATTTTACGTTGACAATCGAATGCTTTTAATGTGTAGGGAAACTTGGATGTGATCAATGTGCGTAGATGAACGTTTAAAAAAAACTTATTGTGATTGATGAAGTGAAGGAGGTGCAGATAGAGGATGGTTAATTGTATACGATATTAATGTTATGGAGATATAAAAAAATAAATGTGAATTATGTTTTTTGTATAAAATATATGATATTGTTGTCATGGTACATATTATTCTTCTGGAACGTGCACACTTACAATTTCATGATTCATTCAACCAAATTAAAAATCCATTTTAATCCATTTCTGGTGGTAACCATGCCAACGAGGATATAAATAAGTGTATTATTTCCGTACACATAGCCATGACATGAATCCACGAGAATACGAAAGCATCCTACTTGTTCCATAGCCATGAGTCTCACCAGAAAAGACCAGACGACAAGAAAGGGAAATCTCGTCGAGTACAAAGAGCTCTCTAGAGAGAGATTCTCTCTAGCTGCCAAGGACAACTACCCACCACCACGATCATCATGATTGCTGAATTGATGGGTTTGACGACCGACGCCTCTCTTGGATAAAATAAAAAAATGTGACAAAAAATGATTTTGGAGCTTCCTTGTTGGAGGAAATTTGTTTGAGGAATGAGTTTGCAGTTTTTTTTATCATCATCGGATATTGTTGTGTTGGCGACCGGTGTGGATTTATTAAAATAATTCGAAACCCCCGCTGACCTTCCGGGATAGGTGCATTTATAATAAACATTCAAAAAAAATAAAATCAGTCCACATGACGACGTCACGAAAAAAAAAATCAAAGATGGCTAATCAGACCACACATTCTCTTATCACTAATGAACCGATTAGCTATTCAAAATAATATGCGTGTGTGCATTTACATCAGACTGATCTAGAAACTTTATAAAAAAGCACACACATAACAGCATGTACGAACAATGAATCACTCGACTAGAGCTCACCCCCAAATAAAAAATCACCCCACCAACAAGACATCATTGCAAATATGCGAGAGTTATATAATTTGAAAAGGAGCACAACAGAGCTCGTATTATTACATAACGCCGTTAATAGGATACCCCATTAAATGCACTTTTCTGAAGTTAAAAGGTACGTTGTAAAGAATATAATGTTTTTAAAACATGTTGATAGGTAGAGATAGAGGGAAACCGGTTCTCGCTTGTTGCTATAGCAATACTGCATTCCTTGTAACACGTAATAATCAGATGAGAAAAAACATAAAGGATTTTGTAAAGGATTGAAAGGTTGCTGATTTTAAATTAACGTGAAGCGGTACAGGGAAGGGGCGGTTAGGATTGGGAGTTTTTTGGGGGATTTGGTTGAATTTAATTTCGAAATTTAATTAAACAGCTATGAAAACTTGATTAAATTTTAAATGTTTTCGTGTTATCTTACATATTTTAAAAATGCACCGGTTGCTGCACCTCAACCGAATTTTCACGGGATGTGTTTTAATGTAGGACTGGCTCCCTATGAGTATTAGTGCATTAGGAAGGCTACGTAAACCTTTATTTCGTGCGAGGAAATAATATTACTGGAAGCAAGTAAAAGAGATTTACAGAATATACTTCAGCAAAGATAGCCTAATTTTGTAATTAAAGTTTATTCACACTGTACATTTATAAAAACAAACTCTATATTTTATTTCAACTTTGCTTATAAGAATGGTGATTTCTGTTAGATTGAAGTTTGCTCACTTCAAATCGTTTATAATATTACGGATACCAGTTTAGTTTGCAACTTGATTTTAAGACGAAATCTAAAAAATCATATTATTATAATTAGAGGCTTGAAAACGTGCATGATTTTTTCCCGAAACTTCATGCCACTTTCATAAAACGGGGTAACCTGTAACATTCAGCACTTGTTTTTGTGTACAAAAAATGGATATATTTTCCTCAATTTTTCAATCCTGTAATTATCATTTATCATACACTGGAAGTTTTGCTATACTATGTAATAAATATATAAGCATGGTAGAAAGGTTCGACCCAAAAACATGATCTTCCCCATATTCATGAAAACCTATCTGTTTTAAATTGGCAATCCAAAACATTAATTCGTTCACGTTCCCGTACCTAGAAGTACTGAAACTTGTCTTCGGGTTGAGGTTTTTTCCTATTGTTTCATAACATGCTATTTAATTTATTACGCCATGGCTTCATTAAAGTCAGTACACAATAATATGGAGCGTGCAACCAAAGGCATGTCATTTTTCTGTGTCAGCATCATGCGTCATCACAAGTGTACAGAGCTAGATAATGTGCGATTGTTGCGATGCGTGTCCAGTTTATATAAAACTTACACTGTTAGTGAGTTCGCAAACTGAAGACTAGTCTTTAAATAGTCATTCATTTTGAATATGGCATAAATAAATAGAATGTAAAGTAATTATTGATTAATGACAAAGATTGGAACGGTGTTTACGAAATATTAAAACAGATTAGGAGTTTGGCAAAGGAAAGTTTCGCAAATTTTCTATTTGTATCATATATCCATTTCATAATCAATTTAGCAACAGTCTCATTGTATAAAATTATCTTATTATCTACCCGCTGCATGCTTTTAAAACTTCAATAGATTAGACTGTCACCGATGATGCGTTCCCCTTTCATGCTATACAGAATTAACACCACATGATTAATAATTGACAGATATTGTCACACATGTATGTTTATAAGTACGTTCCCACAATAAATTGAAAATTTGCTTCCAATCACTAACCTTGGCTATGAACCAATCAATACTGATCATTACGCAAGTCAGTAAACTTACTGGTATGTGTACCTAATAACACGCTGTTTTGCGATATTATTCCTCTCTTTGTAGTATGTAGTAGTAGAACTAACTTTCGAGTTTATTTAATTGTCATCATGATGTATTGTATATTTTATATGACATCTAATCATGTGTTTTCATTTGCCGATCGAAGTTTACCATTAAAATGACAAACTTTTCAGAGGTTAAAGTGAAAGATTGAGACAGCTTTAAAAAAAAGGAAATCGTGATGCATTCGTTTCATGTAGCATTTCTGTTCATTATTGTCTATTCGTTTCAAGTCGATAATTCTACAGCGGTTGCAAATCCGATAGTTCCCTCAAAAATTCTATTTCTTCTCCCAGTAGCCTCGAAATCCCATAAAAATGTATTTGATCCACTGGTTAACGCTCTTCTTGACCGAGGTCACAATGTCACGGTGGTTTCCCCCGTAAAATCGTCGCGAAGTCATCCAAATCTACG
>JAQIWO010000988.1:0-11500 GCA_034695405.1 Entomobrya muscorum | reverse complement strand
CTCTCTTTCCCTTTCGACTCTCTTGCTATGAAGCACATGTAGTAGAGATAGATACTAGAATGTTAATGCTAGCTTTGCTAAGGAAATTCTGTTAACTTAGGAATAAGAGTTCAAGGAGAATTGTTAATAGAAACTGGTTCAGGCAAGCTCATATTATCCCTCTTACGAGTATAGATACAAAATCCAATGTAAAAAATTCTAGTTTTAAGAGCGAAGAATCCTGTCTCTAAGCTCGTCAGAATCAATTAAAAACCCGTTATAAATGTCTACTTTTTAGAACTTTTCGACGCGCTGAGTAAACTTTGATGTACCGTGCCGGTCCAAGTTCTCCTCACTAACTCTCTGAAGCTCAATCAGGAGTGATTGTCAAAACGAGATCTCCGAGTTCAATCTTTTTGGGTCTTATTATTTTGCCCCAAAAAGCTTTAATATTCATGTTTCTGAGTAGTTGATTTTTTGAAAGTTCTGTACTTAAATATAAAGTTTTCTTCTTTCGTTTGTTTGATTAAAAGTAGTTCGAATCAACAATTTAAAACGTTATTTGAAAGCTGGCAAATATTTTCGTGCATAGCAGCGTAGAACTCATCAACTTCTGCTCATCTCACAAAAAACATAAATTCTTGACTTTCCCGGCTGTTATAAAATAAGCCCAGATTCTGCTCATCTCACAAAAAATATAAATTCTTGACTTTCCCGGCTGCTATAAAATAAGTCCACATTTTGCTCAGTGTTTCAACCATAAAAATACCAGACTATTTCATCAAAAAAATAAAATTATTTCCTGCAATCCAGCGATCGAGTCCTTTTTCGGAATTTTCTAAGATGCGTTTTGAGGGAAAAATTATTGCAACTGATTGACACGAAGTTCATCGACAAAACTGCATAAAAACTCCCGATTTTTTGACAAAACCAACCCTTGACAAAGACTTTTTCTAGTGTACAACTGTAAATTGCAACGGTTTTTATAGAAAGAAGACAGCAATGTAGTTAGTATTGGAATCACGTTTGCCTACTCCCTGTGCCCACGAGGTTTTGACATCAAAAGCTGAAAATCACTTGCAATCAGGCCCTTGACATGATGAGTTTGTGTGCCAAGTTTGAAGAGAATTGATGAAACAATAGCAAAGCTAGAGCATTTAGGGATATACTGATGGACAGACATACTGACGAACAAGCCAATCACATAATTTTGATAAATCGAGATTTATCTACGTAATAGTAAGCGGATTGAAATATGGTACAAACATGGAACCATTAACTGTTTGCATTGGACACGGTAACAAAATCCTCTGGAATTATGTAGTGTCCCTTTTAAAACGGCAGTAGGTGCCCTGAAATGAGCGCATTCGGGAAAAAATTGTATGTATCGTAATCAGCGTAAAAACTGCATATTAGGTGATACACGAATAGTAAATAGGATCGCGACCCTTGCTGATCATCCATTGTAAGTGACCTTCCGTCCGTTGAAGTCAATGGTTTTGAAACAGGAAGATTTAATGTCTATGGCATACTATCAACAATACTAACAAAACCAAGTACAATGTATGATAAGAAATTCTAAATTCATCTGGACAATGTTTTATTTACAATTTTTTAGAAATTAAGTGAAATTATATAAAAATATTAGAAATTGTTGTACTCACAAAATCTTTTATTTGTCCTTAGTTTTTACCGAGATTTATGGGACTATGAAGAAGGCATTCAATTTTTTGTGCAATTCAGGATGCAAGTGAGGAGGGACCTCTTAGGAGGAGGAAATGAGAAAATGCTGCAAACAGCTTGGTACAGTACGTCTAGAGGCAGCCGGTAGGTTGGTTGGTAGGCAGACAGTGTAATCAGCAACAAAATATGATTTTATGACCACAAATTTCAAGCAATTTATCAACAAACCAAATTAAAATGCTTACATTCATAAATATGACTTGTTAAGAAACATTTAATCCCATATTTTGAGCTGTCTGCTTGCCAGGATATTTAAAATACGAATATATTAGAACGACCTTGTTTAAGTAGAAAAAATGTAGAGTACAGTAAATTTTTGGATAAAGTCAGTACGATTTTTTTAAAATTGCGTTGAAAATTTCAAGTCAATACTTTAATTTCATGAATGTAATCTCTATTTCTCCATCTGAATGCTAGTCTAGATTCCATTTAACTATCAAACTAACTTGAAAATGTTACACCCTAGAATTCGCTTACGGATTTTCGAAAAGCTTTAAAACGTTTTTTTTTGTGTTTGCGATCACCATTGTAAAACGGATCGATGTCACCAATTTTATTTCGTATAGTAATAACTTTCACGAGCTTATCGCTGTATTTACTATTACTTTCTATAACACAATGAAGTTTTCGCATCAAACCTTTGCGATTTGCAACTTCTTTCTTTGAATTTTTTAAATCTACTTGAAGTCCCAGCGTTATTAATCGCAGTAGAATAGAAATCACTTATTTTTGAAAAAGACGGGAATTCAACATGAATGTGTAGTTTTGACACATCTGCAATTCAATTTGGGAATTGCAATGTGTGGATATATACTGAAAAAAATAATAAAAAATGTAGGAACAATATAATATTCTTCATATCTTCATACAAACTCACTTGCATACTCAACTGATAAATTTACAGGTACTCAGCACGGAATTTTGTTTACGTTGATAAGCATCGCAACATTTTGTGCAATGTAGTCGAAAAAAGTCTATAAGGGAATCTACAAGTGTTCATAGTTTAGACACCAGAATAAAAACTAATATTAAATTTCTGAATTCAATAACGTGACTGGTGTGTTGGGAGTTTCGGCTGTCGAGGAAATCGAATAAACGAGAAATTAACTTATATACGTATTGGATACAATGCGTATATGCGATCTGGCTTACTTTAAATCATTTAACCTTAAATATTTGGCAATATTGTATCTTGCTACAGCTTCCATGATAATACAGTTAAATTGAATGCATGGTACAGACGACTGGTTTGAAATTAGTTTTCTTAATATATTTATATAATGCTTTTTTAAATATCTGTGAAAGAGCAAGCAGAGCGTAAAAAACAATTTACCATTCGAGTTCCATCTTCCTTTATCTTTCTGCGTTATGCTGAGCTGTACACTGGGAACTACATTCTCGCACAGTCGCCTCTGCAGCTACGCATAAAAGCTGAAATAGTTAAGAATATTAATTTAAAAAGCTCACATACAAAATACGGGCCAGAAAACGTAATAAAAATTCAATTCAACTTCAAAATAAATATCTTGCACCAAACCAAAATACTGTTTCAACAATTTGTATTTCTGCCAACTTCCGCAGTCCGCAGTTAGTTCCAATTTAATAAAAGATTTGTGAAAATCATACAGTTCCAAAAATCCTTCATAATTCTCTTGCGATCCACGTCTTCCCGTCATCCCAAATGAAATGCATTTCTCTCAGATAACAATGATTTACAATTATAATTACAATTAAACAATAGTTGATAATTTAAAAATAAATACATGAATCGTCGTCTAGACTACAAAACGATTTTGATACTTGATACTTGAAGTAAACTTGCAGTATTTTAAAATATCGTTTTAGAGACTTCATTTAGTTGTATCATGCAACATGCAACTTGGATGCTCTCTGAATTGGGTTTTAAGATTTAATTATTGTCACTGAATGGTTGCTTCGCTGAACTACGTAAGAAAAATAATTTATTTATCATTTTTATTCATTTTTTACAAAATGCAGAATTTTAACATCGTTGTTGATTATGCAAGGGACGAACTAATTGATTATCAAGGAGATTACTTAATGGGCTGTTTTTCTGCGTGAAATGTATCGACTGAAATATAAAGTGGTACTTGTAACAGAAGTAGTAGTAGATTTTTTCTACGATTATACTCGTCCATATTAAACTCAATTGCTAACCAACTTATATTGCCTTGAAAATATATTCGAGTGAATTCGGTTGAATTAAAAAATTTCGATTGTTGGAGAAGAGGCCTTACTAATTTCAATTTTTTGCTCTGCTTCTGCCATTCGTTTAACTGCAATAAAATTTAGTCAACATCTTTGCGGCAAGTCATCCACTAAATATTTTATGAAAGGTTGTGAATGCCATTACATTCGTGTCGAAGTATTTCTGGTGCAATCAAATGAACTTAATTATGTTTGCAGTTTCATGAAATCACAGAGGGAAACATTTTACAATTTTATAACTGCAGTACTTTGCCTAAAATATAGTAGTATCACTTCGCCCCATGTAATACCTTGAACCTGAACAAGAGACAGTACAAATATTTATGAAAAGTTTAATCCCTAATAAATTGAATCCTACTATGTTACACATGTTAGCATTTCATGAAATTATAACGTAATCACTTTACCGGAATACTTTTTAAACATTTTTCGTATTGATATGTGTTTACCGTTCTTGATACCGTTCCCTAGTTAAGTTTTGTGTGGCCTTGTTGTAATGGCAAGCAAGTGTCCCATGATGAAATAATTTCGTGTGTGAGCGGTCACCGGTTCTTGTCAGTTACCGTAATATTTTCCGAGAAAACCACACACGTAGGATTTCGCCTTTTCTTCATTTCAAATATTTATACCAAAGCTTCATGACCAAACAAATTCAAGTACAGTTTACATGCCTAGGAGTTTTGAAAAAAATTGATTCAAAATGGAAATCTTGAGAATTTGATTCAAGACACTGATTTTTACTAATATCCTATCAGGTTTCCAGCACAAGAATTAGAATTTCGAGCGGTTATAAAGCGCGTAAACATGTCATTTTAAACTAGAGCTATGCTTCTGCTATGCGAAAGCAGGACTGTTACGAAACATAGTTTGTTAAGAAGCTTTCGTAATGACGGGTTTCGTAAGTCCAGTATTTTCAACAAGTTTTATTTTGCTCATTTTCTACTTTTCTAATAACCTATACAGCCATGAGCACTTGTGGTGTTGTGAAAGATTTTTTATATTTTAGGCTACTACATACAATATACACAGTATATAAGCATACTTACGCTCTTTTGACATCAATTTATATTCAACTCCAGCAAATAAATCACAATAAGTAGAACAAATGAATTCAGTAATTTTTCATATGAAATGTTTTTGAGCTAACACAGTGCCTCATGATATTAATCCTGGCTTTTAAAGAAACCATACGATCAATCAGAACAAAAACCACTCGAAGCGGTAGTTGGTATAAAAAATAATCCACAACGGAATCTACCGATAAAAGTCCATTACAACAATTTATTTATCATTACTCACCACATCATCAAAATGAATTCAGAATACAAACCGGAAGGAATTTATCCAAAATAAATAAGTCAATTATGCAGAGTTTTACGGAACAAAATTCTCGATTTCTTTTTTTTTTGTTTTTATTTTAGTTTCAATAAAACTCCTGCTGATTTGCTTATTCATTTTAAATGCATTAGTTAACTAGAACCCACATTTAAATTCAGAGGACAGAGGAGACAAGATATGAAGCGGAACGCTCGTTAAGCTTAAAATTTGGTTGCTTAGGTGCCTTATAATTTCTTGCTATTCTTCTTACCCGGTGGTGGTATGGCTGTCTCTTACGGTTAGTGAGCTACAAATACGATGGCCTAAATCAAGCGATCAACCACGACTTTATCCTGACCCCCGCTTTCGGACTCAAAACGGACACGTTGAATAGAATTTAAATTTTGAACTAAAAGCAAATGAATATGGGTGGACTTGTTCCGAAAACCAGATTTAGAAAGGAATTTAACATGCAATTAAAAAACGTGTTTATTTCGGAGACATGGGAATAGTATAAATGTAGAAAGTACTTTGAGAAATACTTTAAAAAACAAATGTTAGATGAGCTATATGTTTTTAATTGAACAGCTTTTATGAGTTTTCGTGTTACAATTTGTTTTTAAAAAACTTCCTATTATTGCTTGCTCATGCTTTCCGTCGTATGAAGGATTTTTAAAGTATTAAACAATGAACTTAACAACAGTTTGGTTAGAGAGCGTTGGTAATTGTGTAAAATACGAATAACTCTTAGCTAGAATACTAGATAAGGAACGTGAAACGAGTGAATTATATTAGTTAACCCAATCCCAGTAATATCACTAACAATAAGACGAAAAAATCATTCAGCTGTCATTGGAACAGTTCTACGTTTCCTCTTAAGAAATGCAAAACAAAGAATATGCTAATATAGCAAAGGACCTTCGTCACAGTTTTATAAAAAAACATAATTGTCCTCTCATTACCCATCAGATCCCCAGAACTACACTCCAAAAGGCCAAATTTAAAAGTAATCAGATTATCGCATATAAATGATCTAAACAATCAGACTCTTATAATTAAAGCCAAGATTAGTCGGTGCTAATGCAAGTAACAAAATGAAAAAAGAATACAAACTTATCATTATGAAATCTGCAAAGTATACAAAGATAATTTTCCGTAGTCATTAAAAACAAATAATGAAACAGTTTGAACAGATTTCCTATCGTTTTGATTGCTTGAATGAATTTGTCCATGTTTTTTATGTAGAAAGTAGAATGCTGTTACATTTCTAACTACTTTTTGAGTATTTTTTGTAATCTGTTTATCTCATGAAAATCAAGTGCATCCTTTTATTAGCCATTGAAAGGCTCCAACCCTGAGCTAATCCATCAATCAATACATTTCCATATTGCAAAAATGCTCCTAATTTCAATGCAGAATTTTATTATGCGATTTCTGGATTTCGGAGTCAGCCGAATGAGCGGCCATACAATTTCAAAACCGAGGGAATCTAAAAAAATTGCGAGAATGCATTCAATTTCAAGCAATAAAATTTATATGCTTAATATTTTTAGCTCAAACTTATGTATATTTGATTGTGCAAATGCTGCAGCAACGCCACGCATAGTTTCAATAAAAATCTGAAATGATTGGAAATAAAACATTTAACTGGGTAGAGGTACCGAATGAAACGTAATTCCAATAAGAATACTTAATTCAACAAAATTTTAAATTGTTAACAAAATCAGAGTACTTTTTACAGACAAAAAATTATTATATGCATGCTAATCTGATAAAAAACTATAAACGTTTGCCTGAAATGTTCCCGGATAATAATCCACAGATGTAATAGTGATTAAAACTTTCTGATCTTGATCTTGATCTTGATCTGGTGAGGACCCTCCCAGTCTGCGCGTGTCAATTGTTTTGTCTTAGTGCAACCGATGTATTCATTGTGCGAAGCTAAAGGGCGTACATGCTTGGTAAATGCCTTTCGCCATTCTATTCATATCCTACGAATAGTTACACTGATAAAATAAATATTTTCATTACGAGGTGCTGAGAGACATTGACTAGCACCCTTAAAGCCAAATCAAGTGCTTACAGCTTGGTAATTTTTGAAACCTAGCATGTACATTGCTTTAGGAAGTGCAATTTAAAGCGGCACAATCTGTCGGCTTTAAAAGTTTCAAAACTCTATTTTATTGTTGTTTCAACGTCGAAAATATGATGTACAATATTACGCCCGACCCGCCATGTACATTTAGGTTGTAAAAAGTATTTATTGTGGTTTAATTGTAAAACCGATATCTCAAACGAAAATTACAGATTAAATATGCACATCCTTCACCAATTTAATTCGTGTTGGTTGACGACACAATACTTTACAAAATTTAGATTCTGGCGATATGGAGCTTTTTCTGGGTTTAAAATTGTATTTAAGGGTATTTGGATAGAAAACAGGATTTCATGACGAGTAGCAACAGGTTTGATTATCTAGTTAAAATGGCTGCCAATGCTCATATTATTTTACCATCATTTGAATTTCTCGTTATGACGAGGTTACTCAATTCCCACAATACATTTCATGAGAATATTTCATAATTACCTAAAAGCGCAACATTGAGAGGCTATGAGCAACTATGCAATTAAAGTTGACAAAAAAGCAGCATGAGTTAGGAGTAATTTTGTCGGATAAACCATTGCCTTAATTTTTTTTTTGAAAAATTACCTACTCGTAAATAAAGTTTTAAGGTAACTATTAGTAATTGCAATATGGAGAAATTTTTTAAAACAAATAGTTATTAACTACATATTTTTAATTTGCATTTTCTATATTTATTTTATACAAAAAGAGTCATGGCTAATTTCAACGCTTCAAAATATTATTTAAACATAGCAAAGTACACCGTGGTGCACAGATCTCTTCAATATCCGTTAATTATGATCGAAAATCCCAGTTAATGTAATGTGTTCTCTGTCAAGGATTTTAAATTGTGTCTTGTATCATGATCCATGGAATTTTTAGCGATATTTTTAACAGGGGATGCATGACAGTGGAGTTACCTGATTTTGGTTTATATTAGTTGCCTGTTTTGCCTAAGTTGGCCATTATGACACCGAGACGATGAGTTCATCAATTCAATATAAAAAGAGTTAAGTGCTAAACTGGCTAATTGGCTCATCATTCATTGGACTCAGTTCAGCTCAAATCTTAAGTAAAATATTTTTTCGAGCAAATTATATTCCCATTCCCATATGCAAATGCTCATTGTTTACAAATTATTTTGATTGAAAAATAAGTTATGATTGCACTGTTTTTGATGGAGGTGGCTTGAACCAGAAAATACATACCATCATGAGACGCATATTTTTATTCAAAGATTCTGTTTGCGGGATCAAAAGTGAAAATTTCCTTCGTCAATTAGGTTTTGGATTGGGAAAGTCTGGGATTTAAAAGCGAGTCCCTCCGGAAAAAAACTTGGGTAGTGTAGTGTATGTAGATACACACATAATATGAAAAGTTAAGAAATTGAATATTGTCTGATTTAGATTATGCTAATATGCTAATCGTCTGTAATTGAAAGAATTTGATAATTGCTACTACGTTGCAGACTAGATAATAAGTATGTCTCTAGTCTAAGAAATAATCTTGTCTCCTAGAAGCTAGTGAGATAACTATATAATATTCTTGAGGAAGCCAAAGTCTCCTCAGACCCAATCTAGCATTCGAACTTGTTCTATCTTCTGTTCTTACTTAAGAATAAATGTACATACCTTCTCCAGGCAAAGTATCTACGCCTACCTACCACTCACCTCATTATTCAGTCATTTCATAGCAATAGCACGCTAGCATAAAATATCATAAACGACTGAGCCCAAAGATACAACAGGTAGCTTCGACGCTAATAATATTTGTCTAAACCATTTCACCAGACAATACAAGAAAGGTCACCACTTTCCGTTAGTCTGAATGAACTGGAAATGAAATGAATGTAAGTGGTAGTGTGACCCCAAATAATATACTGCACAAAGTATAAGTTAAATCCATATACAAAACCTGAAAGTTTTAGAGCGCCCCTTTTAGGATTTTTTGGTCAAGATAGTAATTGGTGAGGTAAACTGACATTCCCACTCGATCAGAATCATATCGACAAATCAGTGGAATATTAAACATATTTAATAAGTATGAGAAAGTTGAATTATTATTTGGTATTAGTGACGGTGTAAGCAGTAGATATAATACACAAAATATGCTTAAATCACAAAAATAGTGTCCCGAGTCCCGAGTGTTGGACAATCCCTACAATTGTCACTATTACTTTTATTAGTGCGTTAACTACAGTTCTAGCAATTATTTTCAATTTAGCTAATGTAAATAAACCTTACAATTTAAAATAAGATTACAAAAATACCATCAAGAATTAGTTTGGTTTATTCAACTGTTTTTCAATAAAACATCGATATAACATAACACAGATACGGTGATAATTTTTTCGTATTATACAAACTGTAAAATAGTCAAAGTTGATTCTACTGAGAGAAGTCGTGTTTTTTAATTAACCACGTCCTCTTTATAGGTCCTTGATCTTAAGTAAACTCTACAGTGTCACTTTCCACTTCTCATCCCATCGCACCTCCCACCAAGCCAGTACCCAAAACTCTGCCAGTCATGGGTCAAAACAATTTTAAGGTGCTTCTGATTCAATGTGTTCTGTGTGAGTGCTTAGCCAAGCTAGCGGGTTCAAGATGCTTATTGGCCAGAAACACAATGTCGCCGCATATTGTCGTGGTTAATAGATTAGTAGTGTCTGAAAATAACTTTCCTACCCATAGTTTGAAAACCCAAAATTGTTTTCATCATTTTGCATCAATTTAAATTCATAAAATCACATTCATTCCAACTTATCCGCTGCTTCGGTTTTTTTCTTTACTGGGTTAAGTTTGGATGTTTACCTCGCTGCCGGGTTTATTTTTAACATTTGGTTCTCTACCAGATTCAGCTTTTTATTATCAGAATTGGTAATTGACGGATTCTTGGCTGCTAGCCGACATTTTATTGGAAATTCACACACCTTCCATCCCTCCATGATGTACTTGATGTACACTCATATAGCAATAAATAATGAATATGGACAAGTCCCAAATTCACATCATGAACTAGCTCGTGAATCGAAATTGAATATTTAAGTGACTATAGTTCGTTTGCACATAATTTATTTAATGGTGAAACATATGTTCACTCAAAGACTTTACAGACAAGCCCATTCATTTATTCAGTCCTCCATTTATTCATGATTTGTTACAGTTAAAAAAAGATTCTACATTCTCCAAGTACAAATCCGCAATACGTATTATTTTGTGACTATGCATATTTCGATTTACAATTAATTTTGATACGAGCAAAGCATTTATCAGATATCTGAAATTTCTCAGAGCTCCCAAAGCGAAGTCAAAAACTTTTCAGGGCTCTTATTACTTAAATTAGGAGGCTGCATATCGAATTTTTCGTTGCGGTTATCATACTGATCCTATTTATTACTGATACGTGAGTACAACGCACAGGCACAAATCATAATTATTGTTGTGTATGGTTCTTGAGAGGCTTTTGAATAGTTTTTACTACACTGCCGTGGGAGTGTAAGCAGATCATCTTCAGAAATATTCACGATTATTAATTCTTTAAGTCGCCAGGGATGTGTGACGTGTCATTCAACAATGCAAAACCTTTTCAACAATCATCAGTCGAGTCGTGCTTGCACTATCATTAAATTATTAATTCATGCAAACTCAAAACCATAATGACTTCCAGATAAGACAATATCTTATGCATACAAAAATCACAAACCGGAAGAAGGTCGGTAATGTATAAAAAACTACGGATATTTTAGTTTCCTGTCGAAAATCAATGGACTAGAAAATAATAGTACATAAAATGGAAAGTTTCTGAAGAAAACAAATATATTGTTTAGTCATGCGTTTGTTTAGGATAAGAAAATGCTTCCCGACCGACAATTTTAAATTTATTTCTAAGTTACATTTCTATTGTTGCTTTGTGAACTGCGAACGCATTTTTTAATACCAAGCTAACAGTCCAATGATGAGTATCAGGCTAACAGCCATTCATATTATGTCAATCGTCTCCAACGTAGTAGGTGCTTTGTGTTTAGTACCTTTGCTAATAAGTTATGTTAGAACGGGAACACGGTAATAGTGGCATTACATGTCGTAATTATTTTCCTTGGATGCACAC
>JAQIWO010000987.1:0-11505 GCA_034695405.1 Entomobrya muscorum | reverse complement strand
GGTCAATACCCGGACTAACGTATTTTGCTAAGCACACAGAACTTTGAGTAGGAAGTCATCAAGAACCAACCTTCTGGAGACTGGCACCAACTCGGAGGAGTAGTGGACCATGCTGTGGAAGTGGTCATCATTGTCACATAGTAGAAACTGGAGTTCGTGCTACTTAGACATGCTACTATGAAACGCTGAGAGATACCTTTTTGTAGACGAGTACGGATGACTTAACCCAAAGCCCCCACTCTGAGAACAATATCAGTAATATCACGAATCTATTTTACCCTGTGCATGCGTTCGCGGGAACTCGCTTGACATCATTACCCCTAAAGATCCAGCTGTAGAGATTGCTTGGTCCTTTGGAAGGAAGATTTGTTAAAAAAGTCAACCGGATGTATGACTGCTGAGGCAGCTGCCGACCTTCAATCAGTATCTTGAACCAATAGAAATCCTCAATTTAAAAATTATTTAAATGTCAATAATGGCATGGATTGGACTCAACACAAGGATCGGTTTCGCCGACAAGGTCATGGAAGAGGTGTCCAACATTACGTGGTTTCCGAGTCAAACATTTTGGAACCACTGGTATGCCACGATGCTCTCCTTGAGGTGTCTGGGGCTTCCAACACTATCGCTTGCCCGTGGAAGAAGCGATTTAAAAAAATTATGTATAGATCGCAAACAAAAGAAGGTTATTAGCGCTTCATGAAAAATTTTGGTATGAAACTGACATGAAAATAGATAAAACAGCAAATAATAACGGTAGATTCTGAGGAGGATTCAAAATAAATACTACTCAAATGCTAGTGTAATTTCGATCTATAAAAATACTTTTATTTCGAAACTTGAACTACAAAATGAATATGATAATCTCGAATATGTTTATCATTCGTCCCGCTCTAAAATCTAGTTAATGTTAATTAATCTACTAATCTAATCATACATTTCCTCATCATTATCATCCTCATGCCCCCAAGCCACAACGCTTTCCCTTCCATCAGGACCCGATATTACAGCAATCTGATCCCCAAAAATCTTCTTAAACTTTCCAAGATACAAGCACAATTCTTTCTTTAGCTGATATACTGACGTGGTCGCTGGGTGCTCCTTGATTCGCTTAAACAGGTCTCCGATGAGGGACACCACATGGGACGCGGAGACTGGTGAAGTTATCGGGATCTTTGAAGCGCAGCGGACTAGATTAGAGTTGGATGAGTGTGATGGGTTATCCAGTATACGGGTTAAGATGTTGATGATCATCGTTCGCATCAGGGGCTAGGGAACGATTAAATTAATTAATATTTAATTATAGTTAAGACCTTCAACACCCCATCTAAAAGCAAATTAAAATATTTAATTTTAAATAATTAACCACCTGATCCAGATCATCCAAAAATTCCACAAAGTAACCAACAAATTTCCCAAGCGTCTCCATATCCACAGTGCTTGGAAACCTCACAACAGCTTCAGCTACCCCAATCCCGAGCATTCTTCCAAACCCAGAAGCTTTAAAGTCATTGTCCACCTCCCCCTCAATCTCGTCAACAAGCTTGTCATCCCCAGTCCCCCACCACTCAAATGTCGAGTACAACTGCAGCACATGCTCGAGATCCCTTAAAACGACGCTCCCTGAGTAATCCTGTTCCGCCCAGAGACACAGTATCCCAGAAATCACGACTGGATCTCGTAACCTTCCGCGGACGAGGAGTTTTAGCAGTCCCACGTTCTTCAGATTGTTAAGGACGTTCTTTTCATTTGTGGACATTTTTTCAGATAATCTCAAGAATTGGTTGGATAAGAGCTCGATTGTTAGTTTTTCCATGTGTGTGGGTGTACAGGTCCCGAAGTCGATTGGGTCGGAGAGGTAGGATCGTAGGTACTTCGTCATATCTAGAGGAGAATGAGAGAATAAAATAATCATCGTAAAAATTGAACTTTTTTTCCTTCTTCAATTGCTAATCAGGTTTGTCTACCTTAAATAATAGGTTGTCAGTATTACAAACACTGCTATCAGCAACTTTAACTGTGCCAAGTAAATTTTCAATAATTATGGTTCTTGCCACTCTGTCAAGAAAATTCTTTTAAAAATCTCATTTTAATTCCGTTCTGTCACCTGTTCTTTTTTGTTTTCTTCTTGCGTTTGCCGCAAGTCAACAGGTAACTCTCACTCATTGTCAGACTCAACTCAAGTCAGTTTCCATTTCACACGGAGACGGAGTAAAGCAGAAAAACACATTGCATCGGAAAAGAAGCCTTTTGCTCAGCACAGTCTCCGTTCACTCGTCCAAAATTCTCGCATTCTAAGCAATGCAGTTTGGCTCGAGTCACCCAAATATGGTGCTAGCGAAGGAAAAAAAATTCATTATTGCCTGCAGCATGTCTGCTTCATTCAGAGATATGTGGTGTGGCTCAGGGTAACAAAGCTTGACTGACAATGAGAAATAATTTGTCCAACAGTCTCAAACAAAACAGAAAACTGCATTCAGATTATAGGGAAGCTTTGCTTTTTGTACATTATCCTTGCACAAGTCCAAAATCCTTTCATACTAAGCAAGGTTGGCTCGAGTCACACGATATATCGAGACGTTGTAAAATTACGTGTTGGGGTGGACGTAGGTAGATTCATCTTTCATATATTTATTTTTTTTAAATTTATAATATCTAATATCTAAGTGCATTTATAATGATATACTTTTCAAACGACTAAGAATTTTTTTGTATTTTATAAATCTTATTTTTCGGTAAAAATGCAAATTTTTGTAAATACTTTAAGAGTTTTTAGGGGTAATGCAATAATTTTGCATGTAGAATCTAGTCGTACTTATATGGATACCTAAATGATATGCATTTTTATTTATTGTCATGATTAAAACTGTGAAACACTCCATTTAAGCACATATTGTATTGATCACATTTTTAATCGAAAAATGTTCGAATATGTAATTAAGTATTATAATTTTTTTTAATGATAAGCCCATTTTATTCCTGTCGGCCCAGTTAAAGGAAAGGTAGTCTTGTCAAAACTGATTCCTCGGCAATTAAAGCTGAAAGCTTTCATTAAACTTAAATAAGAGTGAGAACAAAAGTACATTAATAAAATATACGTTTTTTCGGTTTGTACTTTTTTTAATCATTAAATGGAAATGTCTTTAAAAAAGCTGTGGAAGATGTGTTGAGTGGAAGGGAGAGTGGAAACCACTATAATATGCTTTCCATCAGATGTCACAGAACAGCAAACAACCGCTGTGGAGAAACCAAGTTTTAAGACATTGAAAATTATTCATTTACTTTCCGTTTCCCATATATTTAAAAATGATTTCAATTTAGTTTTAACTAACCTCTTATTTCACCAGTGCTTTTACTTTTGATTGACCAAGAAATCAATTAAGTTTTAGATAAAGAGCTAGAAATCTGACACATTAACAGTTTGCAATAAATTAAAACTTTGAGTATGATAGTTTTTATCCCTGAAAATAAATCATTTGATTTTCCTGATCAGCACTTTATCTATAGAAAATATAATACATCTACTAACTTTCCTATAAAAAATATTTGATTTTAACAGAGACCCCGTTCTAGTCCAATGAGTCATTCATATTTTTAGCCGATGGGAACTTTCCACTCATGTCTAATTCGCACACATAGTCGTAGTACATTACTATACCTTTCATTTTCCGAACACTGGAAGGTTCCAATTTGCAAATCATTCAAAAGAATGGCCATTACTGGACCGTAACTGTATTGAACATTCCTATAGAAACTTTGTCTTGGATGTCTCCGGTAATAAATAGGATTAGGAGAATAACCATTTTCACTTCTTTCTCCTTTCCAATTCACAATTACTCGTTTGTTTTTAGCAAGACAAAGCCTGGAAATCAGAAGAAATGAAATAATCAAACTATTTTGCTTGAACATTTTTTGAAGCCTGGGTGGTATTAAAAATGCTCTCTGGCCTTTACTTTTCCTGGAGGGCTTTATCCCTTCACGAATATTAAAATATGCAGACTGTCAAATGGCGGTTATTTACGATTGGGTGCTCACTATATTGTGGTTTTGTGAGTTACGAGAGGTGCGGAAGCGGTAAAAGAATGGCAAAGAAATGTTTAAATTGGAAGATTGACACGTCATCTTTTTGCAGTCCCAACTAATCAAAGGAACTAGCTACGCAATTCTGGCTACCGTATTCAACAACTGTATTCTTAACCGTATGTATGTACTCAAATCAAAGTCTAAGTCTAAAATCTGTGAAAGGGATTTTTCTTAAAATATGTAACAATTTTCCCCCATTTTTAAAACATACGCATACCCACCTACTTCACTTCAAAAAAATACACACACCTCCGCGACGTTTCACATTTATATTTTATGGTTAATATTAATATCTCACGAAAACTGAAAATACTTATTAATTTACTATTGGGGAAAACCAAGTTTCATGTAACTTAAGTAACATAGCAAACATTTTTATACGATTTTCAATTATAAATGGTAAGTAAATCTCACTGGCTTACATTCAGACTAGGAAAAGGAAAAAAATTGTGATAAATCAACTTACATACCTGTATTATTTTCTTGTCAAAGCTTGTGTACTTTTTTTGTAAGATTTTAAGATTGAATGTGCAACTTAATTTATTTTTTTCTTAGCCTCAAGCTCTGCAGAATTTCTCTGATTCTCTTCGGCTAACAATGAGAAAAGAACGAAGTCAAACAAAAAGATGCCATATTTTACTTAATAGCAAGTTACCTTTATACATTTTCATTTTTTATTCAACTGCATGAAATGAAGTTTTCGCATGTTTAACCATCATCATCAGTAATTTTGATAAATTACGATGATGAATTTTATGACTGATGAATGCGCCCATCCAACACGTGTGACTCGAGCCAGCCTTGCTTACATTCAAAGGATTTTGGACTTGTGCAAGGATACTGTACAAAGAGCAAAGCTTCCTTTTAAATTGAATGCAGTTTTCTGCTGTTTTGTTTGACTCCCTCACTTTCACGCAACGCAGCAGCAGACTTGCTCGTAGAAAAAAAATAAGATCAACACGAAACCCAAGCATATACGCAATTACGATGGCAATGCAGGATTTTCCTTGACTGGGGCAGCATTTGAGTGACTCGAGCCAAACTGCATTGCTTAGAATGCGAGAATTTTGGACTTGTGTGCGGAGACTGTGCAGAGCGAAAGGCTTCCTTTCATTTCCAATGTGTTTTTCTGCTGCACTCTCCGTCTCAGACACTGACTTAAGTTGAGAGTGAGATTTACCTGTTGACTTTTAAGCAAGAAGAAAACAAAAAGCAGGTGACAGAACGGAACAAAAATTGGATTTTTATTACTTTTTCGAAAATTAGTTCGAAAAACATGATGAATTATCCATAATTTTCTTGTAGGAGTTCTGAAGTTCAAGTTTCTGATTACAGGTTTTTTTTTTGCAAAAGTGACGACAGAAACTATTTATTTTTAATTATTATTACTGGGACTTAACAGATTCATTTTATTTCATAAAAACCGGAATCTTGGAACAGCTCAGTCGGTCAGTGACAATATTCAATATTCTAGTCATGTTTGTCGTTGGTACATTTAAATGAAGATTTGTGTTTAGTAGTAAATATCGTTGGTTGATTTTTAAATGTTTTTTTTAGATATTTAGTAGGATATACAGATAGCGAGTGCTAGTGGAGCTGGACCGTGAAAACTATATTGTTTCTTTAAAAAGCTGTTTAATTTGAGGGAGCGATTTCCGTTAAAATCATGGAAACTTGTCGTTTTGGAATATCCACATCCACTTCTGAAAGGACTGAAAACTCAAGAGAATCACATTACTTACCATGGAAGGAACCTTGTGGAGGACAAAATCACAGAGAATATGGATTTATTTACTCCACTGACTAATTAGTAAGAAGCAGCTTTAAAAAAGGGCATGGTGGCAATATATCCATTTTTGCTAAAGAAAAGTATTTACAATTTAAGATAAAAAGAAAATTTGTATTCCCAATATTGAATTATGATATGGTTTTATTTGGTTTTCAGGATTTACTCCTGAATAAAATTCCACTTGCTACAGCATTCTACTGAAAGTGGTGGTATCCTAGGCCAACTCTTAATCATGCCTCGGGGGACAGTTTTCCCCGTATTATCAGTTTATAGAAGTAAGTAAGATTTGTTTATAATATAATACACAAGTAGACATTGACATTTCAATGTGCGTGCAACCATCCACTCGCCACTCCTCGTCATAATATTTCTTTTATTTATAAGTTTTAATTAGAGTTGCGTACTTCCCCCCAGGAGTTCAGGGGAATGAAGGAAATCGAGGAAAATCATAAGTAATTGTATCGTCATTCTCAACAGTTCTGAAAATGAATCATCAAGGAGGATTCATGATTCTTATTAGATCAGTTCGCAGGCATCAAAATGATGTCCTCAAGGAGTGCTCACCTCAAATGGTACCCGTGACATCAGAAGAGGAGCAACGTAGTCGTTACCGCACTGCAGGATGTATTCCATTCATCCGGACATTCCACAGTTGACAGTGACTGCTCTCAATAAGCATAATGGTTTCGTGAACAAATATGTAAATTAAAAAATCAGTAAGGTTTTATTTATTTATAATTTAATTATTGCTATTATCAATTTAAAATATTAAATGAATTTTAAATTTTGATTCTAAAATTAATAGGCTTTCAAAAATTCATCTCAAGAACCTAACACTTGTGTGTGAATTTACTAATGAAGGAAATACTACATCTGCAGCTATGTTAAAGAAACGACTGGGTACTTCCATAATATTACTATCACATTATCAGCATCAATCAAATATTATTACAGGTAGGTCGTTTTCACATTTCGTTATATTGTGTTAGGTACGTAACAGATATGTTTATTTAGCCAGCCCTGCAAACAATGCAAAAAGGTCTTTTGAAACTGGATTTAACCGCATATATCAGCTTTAGATTATTTTGTTCAGAATTTCACGGATTGTTATGTTGTTGGTGTGCTTAAAATGGAACTGCATACACTTTCCTTCTCACCATCATGCATAAGCAAGTTGAAATCAAGTCTTTTTTACAAACAGTTAGTAAGAGTGTGAGTCTTATCATGAACAAATGAAGGAAAATAGGAAAATGAAAATCTAGTTTAAAGGATAAATTCTGCTTTTGAAGACACCTGAAAGTGAAGTGTTTGTTATTTAGGAAACTAGTGATTTTTACATAATTTATTCAAAGTTGTTTTGATACAAGGATTTCAATACATTGTCATCTCATCTCTAGGTATTTCAAAGCCATAATAAGTGAATAGAATTTCTGGTAGTTATTCCGGTAACTGGTTCGCAGTTGCATATTCTCAGGGTGATTTATTACTAAGCATTCAGCAGGTGGTGCAGCAGATGGTGCATGAATAATAACATTTACAAAAGTAAACTAACATGGGAATAGTAATAACATGTATTTAATTGCTACGTGCTACTAAATGTGGAGCAAACTAATGCATGTCAATGTGCGAGTGCACTGAAATTTTACCAGAGAAATGCATCTGCATCTCCACATTTATTGTGTGGAATTAAGCTATAGGCTTACCTAGAATTGTTACACGTTTACAGAAATGAAGAAATCAAAATAAATAGTGTGAAATATTTAATATTAATTTAGTACAATATCAAGTTATGATGTAAATATTGGCAGTTAGCAGCACATTAACGCTGAATTTGAACTCTTAATTAATTGTTAGTAGTCCCCATACCCATGCGTATACAATATACTCACATAACATAATTTCCATTTTTATTGGCATTCTCACATTCTATTGTGAGTTGAATTCATTATTAGTACCATTAGTCTACGTAAACAGCTTTGGGCCATGTAAAATTAAAATTGGTCATGGATGAGTTCTCAAAACCCATCAAAATATAAGAAATATTTGGGGATTGCAATAAATAAATGTAGGTTTGGGAACTATCAGGTCCCCTGTTTCAAGCCTTAAAGCTGAGTACTGGCTAGAAAAAAAAATATCCACTTTCTCTCAAACTATTTATATGCTCGTCGGCGTGTGTGAATGAACTGAGTTCTCATTAATGTCTGTTGTGGAGTTCTGAATAATTTTAAATATTTTTGCAGAATGTTACGTGAAATCTTAGGGGTAACGCTGGCCATGTGGAGTGTCGTTTCCATATCGGCTTCAGAGCCATTTCCTCAGTTGTCAGAAGCAGTAGCAAATGCGCTTCCATCGATTGTGGGAGATCCATACGACTTCATAGTTGGTAAACAAACGGAGTACTTAATTGGCTTTTTTGCGGATAAAAGCTATAAATTAATTAATTATTTTTTATCTGATTGTTCAGTTGGTGGGGGAACAGCAGGCTGTGCTGTGGCCCGACGCCTTGCAGAAAGTGGACAGTTTTCTGTTCTCCTCCTGGAATACGGGGACTATCCAAATCCTGGACTCGACATTCCAGCGCTATTTGGCCCATACGTAACGGACGAAAACAGAAAAATTTACAAGAGCGTTCCGCAGTCAGATGAGAGCTACAATCGCGTCAGTAAAACATTCCCATGATGACTTTTGTCCTATATTCTAATCTCGATGGATATTTTATTAATTATTAATTATTTATGATTTAATTTCAGACTTTTAATTATGTAGTGGGCAGGCAACTTGGAGGCACAAGTGGAATCAATGGCATGGTCTTCAGCCGCGGCAGTCGCTATACTTACGACGAATGGGCAGAAATCACCGGAGACTCCTCCTGGAACTACACCAATTTGCTTCCTTATTTTCGAAAGATTGAAGACTACCAGGGAGACTATCCTTCGGATGAGGAGCATGGCACTGGTGGTCCTATCACAGTCTCAAGGCAGGGATACGCGCCAGGTTTGGAGCAATGGCTGGAAGCTGGAAGAGAACTCGGCTATCCACATGTGGACCCCAATGGTCCTCAAATGGTTAGTCTTACCACTGTGGAATTTAGCAAGAAATCTGGCCGGAGGGCGACCTCCTACTCGGGTTACATCAAGCCTTTGTTGGAGAGCCGCAAGTCCAAACTGAAAGTTGTCGTGAAAGCGGAAGTGAAGAGAGTATTTCTAGCGGGGAAACGAGCCGTTTCTGTGCTGTATACCGATAGAAACAGTGGATTGGACTCTGTGGTGCTGGCAAACAAAGAAGTGGTCCTCTCCGCTGGCGTCATAAATTCTCCGGCGATCCTGATGAAGTCTGGTGTGGGTCCCCGAGAAGTACTCCGATTGGCAAAGGTTCCTGTGCTAAAGGTGCTTCCTGTCGGGCAAAATCTTCAGGATCACATGGTTCTCAAGCTTAACATGGTGTTTGGGAATTCTTCTGCAGTATTCATTCGGGATCGGGACCTCACCCCAGAAAATTTTAAGCTGTACAACGAAACCGGGGAAGGTCCTTACTCCGGCTATGGAACTCCAGCTCAAGGTTTTCTGGCTTCCTCCGTATCTGCTCGTATGGACATGGCTGATATTCAATACACTTTTCTCCAGAGCCCTGGATCCGGCTGGAATCACGACCATGGGATTCATTTGAATGAAGGCGAAACGATTGTTCCCCTCGGAGTATTCCTGGTGGGCACCAAAAGCCGGGGTTATCTCACTCTGAACAGTACCCATCCTGAGAGCGACCCTCTCATCAACTTTCGCTTTTTCAGCGATCCTCACGACATCAAAGTGCTGATAGACGCTATCAAGCTGGCACTCAACATTTTTGGGAATACGGAAGTCTACCAGAAAATGGGAGCTCGATATCCACCGAATCCCCATCCAGCATGTGCTGACCTAGAATTCCGATCGGATTCTTATTGGGAGTGTCTCATAAAACATCAAGCATCGAGTGGGAGTCATGCCGTGTCAACATGTAGAATGGGTAAAGCCACTGGGGATCCGGATGCGGTGGTTAACACTGAGCTGAAAGTGCTAGGATTTCAGAACTTGAGAGTGGCGGACACATCGGTGATGCCTATTGTGACCACTGCGAATACTCAAGCGCCAGCGTATGTTGTCGCGGAGAAGGCGGCTGACATGATTTTACGAGCTTGGGGTTAAAAACACGCTATTACTTTAAAATGTTATAATATAAATATATAATAGATATACAATATTAATAAATAATTGATGGAAATTTAAAAATATGTGATTGAAATTAGATGAATGTTTTTTACAGCGTTTTAGATTTATATAAGCACAACACTTTATTTTATTTATTTTGTATTGTACGTACGATCCTCATTTACTTTACATTAAATTGCAAATAATTACAGTGCAGTACATTGAAAAAAAGGAAGACTTCTGCTCAGCACGGACTCCGTGCACAAGTCTAAAATTCTCACATTCTGAGCAATACCGTTCGGCTCGAGTCTCACTCAAATGCTGTGAGCAAGTGAAAATCCTTACTTTGCGTAAAGTTTTGTTTCGGCTTAGGTAATTTTTTCATGCAATATAGACATAGACACAAAACGAAAAATGCATGTAAGAGAAATGGAAGCTTTGCTTTTTGTACATTATCCTTGTACAAGTTCAACATCCTTTGAGTGTGAGCAAGGCTGATTTGAGTCACAAGTCACAATTCACAAAACACACGACGTCCAAGTAAATCAGTAGAACAGAAAACAGTGTGACTTGAGATTTGAGAATGTTGAGGGATTTTATAGGTAAAAAGCGTAAAAGATGAATGGAATGTTTCTATTCGTTTGTACAAATATGTATATTTTTATTAGTCGGGTATTAGAGAGCTTCTGTAGAGATTTTGCTACACGGAAAAATAAGTTAAGTTGCCTTGCCTTTACGCGTTTATGATAAAACCCCAAATTATCAAAATACATGAAATATTGGCAACAATCATGCAGCATTAAAGCATTTTTAAACTCTAAATTTTTATATGCTAAGTAGTACTGGTGCAATATAATATAATGTAAATTGAATTCGCTTGTACAACTTTATATTCATATGAATTATGTTGTATTTTATGAGGATGAAAATAAACAAAATAGATTTAAAGTGGATAAAAAACTTAAATTTTAAACTAATTAATGCAACGCTTAGAGATTTTTTGTTTGAAAATGAGCACTGCATAATATGGCATGAATTGTTGATTAATGAACAAGTATGAAGAAGGTTTAAGACTATGAATATATCATCACACGGCAGTAAAAAATGACAAGTCATCTTGTTGTCATTTTAGCATTTTTCACATTGCCACTGATGCTCGGTATCTTTCAATTTACCTTTCAGTCGACAAACATTTTTTAAACCACACGGATGTATCTTTAATTGAAAGGTGAAATACAATGTTCAAGTGGGGCATTTTGGTTATTTTGACTTTTCTTATTGCCGACACCTTCCGACTTGTAATTAAAAAAGTGGATGCTGCGCACACGAAAACCATATTGAGGTATAAAAGTGATCCTGTTTTACAACGATATCCTAGACAGGTTGTCCATAATTTTCAGTACAATTACGAACCGGTGATGACCACTCTTATAAACAATTTGCGGACGG
>JAQIWO010000986.1:0-11506 GCA_034695405.1 Entomobrya muscorum | reverse complement strand
GGGCCCTGACGTGATAGAAAGGAAGTAAACCATGCTAATGGTGTAACAAACACTTAACTTACATTAGTATGGAAGGCTTTGAAATAATTATCTTCGGGAATGTCACGGATTTCCTGTTGAAGTTCCTATGAAATTTCATGCTGCTGTAAATGACTGCTGAAATATCAATTAACGTTTGTCCCCTTCTTTGTTCTCCACTAAAAAATTGACACAAAAAAGTTTTTATGCCTGTAAACCCATAGTTTTATGTCTTTCCCATATCATTTGCAGCATACCATACCAATTGGATAAAAGGTCAGTGATTTTCTTTAGATTAGCTGCTAGCAAACGTTTTTTTCTTCAGAATTGAAAACTAGTTTATAATATTTGGCATAAAGCTTTGGGCAATCATTAAATTACATACAGTTTAGTTACAGCCGTTCACATGAGTAAAGTTTCTTGTACTCATTCTCAATACTTTTCAAAAGATTCCAAAAGGAATACAGAGTTGCGATTGGTCGCTAATTGGTTTTGTCTCATTCTGTTTTTGTCATCATTATCATTACTTTTTTAACTATTCATTTTTACATTTACTTATGGGTTTACTGACTCAATAAAGCAACGAAATAACAAAAATCAATCAGCATTAGTCAGGTCGACAATACAAATCTAAAGTCAGCCATTAGTATTGTGTGCGTCCGCAATTGGGTCCGTAACAAAGTATTATACCGCTATGAAAAAATGTCACAAAATTTCCAATCTTCTAATTTAATTATCGCCTGTATGGACAATTTCAAATTGAGCATTGTTAATATTTTTATTCCTTTTACTTTGCGGTTTTCGAGTAAAATGTTCACATTTGTAGAATCGCCCCGTAATTGGTTTACTCATTATATTTGAGATATATGTTTATTATTGCATGCAAATATATTTGATGTACTAGTTGCTGTCACAGAGTACACATGGAGTCCCTTGCAGACAAACATTTCATTTAATTTAAGAAGCGTTGAAAAAAGCGTATCAGTTTTCGTGTTCAATTTTGAAATAATATGCAATATCATAATAGAAGGAGCGCTTCGGCTTTTGAAAGTGCAGAGCAATAGTAGTAGCTATCTGCTCGGCTAGCTGTTTTTTAGTGTGACGTGATGAGATGAGTAGTACAGAAAGTCAACTTACATTTTTCAATTTTTCTCTGTCAAATCAAGCATGAAACATGTTAGGCAGCAGCACATCTCATAATAAAAAGACAACTTAACAAGATTCATATTTATAATAGAAAAGGGCCGTAAATCATCGGATGATTGCATGTTTATACATGGATTCATGTGTATAAATACGAACGAGGTGTACACGATACAAGGAAAATAATATTAGAGTGTTCTGTTCTATAATGCACAAAGTTTTAATATAAAAAGTGATATGGAAGTAATGGCAGAGTTACACAGTTTGTACACAAAAGGAACACGGTAGAAAAAAGCACTTATCTTTTTATTTAATACATTTTAGATGCGTGACAGTAGCCAAAATGTCATCTGCTTTCAGCCCACGTCCCGTCATTATGATCGTATTATGATTAGTGCATGAGCCAACGTGAAGTTACATGCTGCTCGCTGCTCCTTTAACTGTTATTGTAATAATTTATTGAATTATGAATCCTTTTATACAATGCATACGAGGAATCTAAATAGGCATATGCATGCTTAGTGAGAGAGAGAGAGAGAGCAAACTTTTACTAAAGCTTTATACAATTTTTCAAAATCCTGTCACAATATAGTTTATATAGTGGTGCTACTAGTTGTAGTATCATCAAACTACCACCATTACAAAAAAAAATTATTGAACAAGGAGGACAGAGTAAATTATCTACCAGAAGGTGGTTTAAGGAAGAAGGCAAGAGACAAAACGAAAGTCATTAGTTTCCTCTCATTTAATGCAGCACTCTGAGCATTTTTTTTCTTATTACTTGTTAAAAGTTCACAAACTATTCTTTTTTCTTCGTCTTTTCTTTATTTCAGGCATGCGATTCGCTCTCGTAAACACCAAAACTGCCATTGCTCAACTCGTTCACCATTTCTCCATCGAGCCTTCCTCAAAAACTCCGATTCCCATTAAAGTTCAACCCGTCGGGTTTGGAGTTAATATTCCAACCAATTTAGAATTAAAGTTGCGGAAAAGGTAATTTAGTCGCTTTAGATTTGAATTGTAAATTTGTTAATAAATATAGTATTAAAATTCAGCGAGAGTCGGAATCAAGAATAATTGCCTTTAAATCCTTTCATCAAGCATTTATCTTTTGTTTTCATCCTTCTTTCATCTTTACATGAAAACGGTGGTATCATATATTGCAATTTACTCATATTGTAATTATAATTCATCTCGACAACTCGCACTGGCTCTTGCTCAGTTTGCATGCTCATAAGTCACAGCTGTCGTTTTCCAGTGTTTGATGAGAATTTCACCGCATAGACCCTCGTTATCAACTTGTTTTTTCTTATGTTGAGCATACTCTGCGCAAACTAACCTTGGGAATAGTATGAGGATATGTTATATACTATGCTTGAGAACATAAATGATATGACATAATCAATTGCAAGTGCGACCTTACGGAGAGCACACGCATATCAATTCCGTTGCTGCAGAGTTGGAAACAAGCGAAAAATGTGGTTTGAACTTGTGGCTACAGCTCTAATAGGGCTGTTGCTCTACCTTCTCTTCTCCAAGGGATCCCCACCAAGGCACTGGAAAAAGCATGGAATTCCCTTCATTGACTCGTCTGGAGCGGCCAGCAATTTGGAAATTTTCCTCGGCAAAAAGAGCATCATGCACAGAGACGATTACGCGTATGCAGAATTGGGAGATGGAAAGTTTTGTGGAATGCTGGAAAGTCCCCATCCAGTCATCCTCTTAAAGGATTTGGAACTTATCAAAAAAATATGCATAAAGGATTTCGATCATTTTGTGGATCGTCGTGACTTTTTCGCTGTGGCTGATAAAAATTGCGCTCTCCGGAAAATGTTGGGCATGCTGAAAGGTCAAGAATGGAAAGATGTGAGGACCACCGTAAGTCCTACCTTCACGACAGGAAAAGTGAGACGAATGATGGAACATTTTAATTCTGTTGGGAAAGATTGGGTCCAAATGCTAAACTCACAGGCCAAACAAAGCCCCACTGGCTCTGCAACAATTGACGTTGTGAATACTGTGGGACGGTACACTGTGGATGTAATCGGATCTGCCGTATTTGGAATGAATACGGGAGTAATTCAGAATCCCGAAGCGATTTTTGGACAAATGGCTGGTCGCCTGACACAACTGGGATTGATTGGGTTTCTAAAGATAAACTTGAGTCCACGTTACCCCAAATTATTTACCATGCTGGGAATAGAGGCACTTGACATGAAAGCTATTAATTTCTTTGTGAACATTTTACACCAAAGTCTTGATGCCAGGAAGAGCAGCAATGAAAAGCGAAATGATTTTCAACAGTTGCTCATTGACGCACAAAAGGGAGAACTCAGAGCTGCTGCTGCTGCTGATCCCGATGAAAAGGAGGAAATAACTTTGGGTGCGAGCAACAGTAGCAAAGCGGGCAAGGCTTTGACACTGACAGACGATATGATTGTGGCTCAAAGTCTTGTCTTTTTCTTGGCTGGATTCCAAAGTACTGCTTCTTTCATCTCCTTTGCTACATATATACTCGCAGCACATCCAGACGTCCAAGACAATTTGCAAAAGGAAGTGGACACAGTTGTCAAGAAGGATGGCTCTGTGGACTATGATGAACTTGGGGCATTGGTTTACATGGAAATGTTTGTTAGCGAGGTTTTAAGACTCTTCCCGGCTGCCGTTCGTCTGGAAAG
This sequence comes from Entomobrya muscorum, assembly GCA_034695405.1. Classification (NCBI taxonomy): domain Eukaryota; kingdom Metazoa; phylum Arthropoda; class Collembola; order Entomobryomorpha; family Entomobryidae; genus Entomobrya; species Entomobrya muscorum. The sequence goes on along the minus strand of JAQIWO010000986.1, from coordinate 7,667 downwards.
AGTGTGTGTGAAGGATTATAAGGACGAGGAATCCGGTTTATTTGTCCCACAAAATGGAGTTGTCTGCATCCCTACAAATGCTATACATCGTGATCCAAAGTATTATCCGGATCCAGATAGGTTCAACCCGGAAAACTTTACCCCAGAGAAGAAAGCTGGAAGGAGTCCGTATGCATATTTGCCATTTGGCATTGGACCAAGAAATTGCATCGGTAATAATTCGTGTATTCACTCTGCTAACATTATTTTTTCTCTTACACTTGCATATGTTAATGCTGTATGCATTTTATTCATCCTTATTTTGATTTTAGGTATGCGATTTGCTGTCATCGAGAGTAAAGCTGCCATAGCCCATTTGATTCACAATTTCAAGATTGAACCAACCAGCAAAACTCCTCTTCCAGTGCATGGAATTGTAGCCGGTGCGCAATGGATAACTCCAGAAAATTTGGAGGTGGCATTAACACCCAGACACACTTCTTAGTATGGTTATTGTATGAACACTTCACAATAAACTGTAAATTCGTATACATTTCCATTGAATAAAACCATAATAATGTCAATAGAAACGACCCCACGTACACTAGCAGCATCCATTGTATCCGCTCGAGTGCTTTTTAAACTGTTTGCTTAGCTCTTTTGTACATGCTTTTGCCACTTTCCACAGTGGCGAAATTTTCATTTGAATGGTTTTTATTTGACGACACGTGCAGATAGAATGGATTCAAATTTCAGGGTTTACTGGACTGACTAATTGTTTTGTCTGCTCCTCGCTCCTTCCACGCTTGCTTCTGGATCGATGGAACGAGACAAGATACAGAGCATTATTTGATTCTGAATCAACCCTAATGACAATAACAAGACGTTGGTTTTGTCATAGACGCATGCTAATATTATGGGAAATTAATCAACTTCTTAGAATTATCCATCTTCCTCTGCTGTCTTGTAGAGTACGTCAGATGCAAAAGGAGTTGACCGCAATGTGTATGTGACCGCAGTCGTGTGTGTAATCTAGCGTAAATTTTATGATGCTCCAATTATAAGGGTACCCATGCACACCCACGTCCCGTTGTATGATAGTAATAATACATACACACACTTGAGACTTGATTCTTATATTATAATGAAGCATTTTATATCAATCCGATTATACCATTTTCATCACCAGCACGTTCAGTTCGATGGGAATTAGTTTTTGCTCTCTTTTGTCCTTGGTTCTTCTCTCTACATGCTATTACAGCTAAGATTTCAAGAAAGAAAATTAATTATGGTTCCGGTATCTCAACTTAGGTATTTACGTTCCTAGCAACTCTTATTCAGGGTTTCTTGTCAGGACTCATCATTATCGTTCGGATACTAAAATGCTGTTCTTTTACTATAAAAACAAAAGATCCTACAACTGCGAATCAATCACTCCACCAGGTGCAGATGAGTGTGTAATGTGTATAGTAAGAATCAAATTACAGTAGGTGAGTAGAATTCTGAAACATTAAACAAAGATTGCCATATTGCAAGTGCAAATTGTCGTGTTAGACAGAGAGCTCTGTCATAATTTGCTTTTAACTCACGTTGTAGGATGCGTGCAAGCTGCTAACAGTTTCTTTGCTTCAGCTGGCAAGTAGTATTTTAGTTTCAGAGAGATTGTTTGATTTTGATTCTATTTTTAATAGAAAAAATACAAAGTCATCAAAGCACCTAGAGTTAACATCACAACAGAATCTTCAATTGTATTGTAAGCTCTTGTAAGCCTTTTGTTTCTACTCTCTGTCCAATTAATGGGAACACATTACATTTGATTTAGGCAGTGCTCTTGAAAAGGTTACACTTAAATACAAGTGGCAATATACTCATTGCTTCCGAATCATCCTTGTTCGTGCTAACCATGCCAATATGTAACACTTCTACTTTCAAAAGATACAAAGTTAAACTAAATTCAACACATTGCAGAGCTGATCATTTCATATATCATTTTCATTCTACTTCCCACGCTTACCAGTACTGGAAAGATCAATGTCTGGGTCTAAAGAAACTGATAAATGTAAATCTTGTAAACTCACATCAGTTCAAGTTTTCCGCACACACACTGCACACTGCAGGATATGAGATTTATGCCGTTCAAATGGGACCGTCCTCTTTGAAGTTGTGCGGCGGTGAGCAAACCGGAAATATAAACAGTAGTAAAGTGAACATGTTGATCTTGTGAATAAAGTTTTAATAAAAGATTGCGTCCGCGTACTCTCTGGTGGACGATCAAGACATTCCTTTTAAAATGCCAACATTGGAAAAGGGTGGGCGTCCCTCTCCGTCGCTTTCACCACCGGAAGATTTTACACAATGGTAGAATATATTACTGGACTGGAGAGAACTGATGAGCTCATCGAAAAAGCAAAAATTCGACTCGATTCCCGAAGGTGACGTTAACGTAGACGTGGTTGTTGGAAGCATGCACCCAAATCTCGGGTTTAGTAACAAACGTCATCAGTATTTCGAGGGAACATTCATAGCATAAAGACTTGAAGTCTGCATCTTCTTACCTGATCTTAATGCATTATATGTGTATATGTTTATTTAAATTCTCGATTAAGATTCAAGTCCTCTTGGTCTTTTTTGTAGGACTTCAACCATCGGAAGAGTGGCTCTTGAGTTTTTACTGGAAGTTACCAGAGCAAATCTTAAAAGCAGGGATGCATGGAGAAAGCAAACGTTAATACTTTTTTCAGCTGCTGCAAAAAGATAAAAGCGTGGGGGAGCTGAAGAAAGGTGTTGAAATAGAAACTCAAATAGTATTGAAGTAATGAATGCTCAAAGCGTTGTTGTTTTCTCCTTTGTGAGTTTTAGCACTGCAAATAATTTTATCGCATTTGTTCCTCATGTCCTTCATCTTCTTGTAAGTTGTACATCAAAATGTCCAGGAAGCAGGGGGGCCTGCAAGAGAGGTGAGCAAACTCAAAAAGAAAGCAGCTTTGATCATGATGACTTGGCATAACTTATTTATATGGGTGTGTGCTTCTCTGTGAGACATAAGTGCACAGTAAAAGTGGAAATAGATACAAAAATGAAAGATTGATGATTTTCCTTTTCGACAGGAAGATTTTGTTTATCCCACAGCAAGGGCAACAGGAGGATAAATACAGTTTGTCGTTTATTGTGCTTTTATACTTATTTGTGATCTGTTTCATACATAAGAAGAATCATTTTGCAGAGGAATACTCTGCAGCTGGCAGATCGATTGTAGGGAAAATGCTTTCGGGAGTATATGAATAATGCGCCTTGTCTGATTTGGTGGTCTCTAAGGACACTAAAGGACGATTGTCACTTTCTCTGCGAATGTCATTCATCAAAAGTAACAGTTTTATGACAGTACAGAAATTTCGATACAGCGCAGCATGCATGCCATTGTATTATAGAAAAGTAAAGCAACAACAAAATGCTTGCCTTTTTATACCGTTTGGAATGGACTTTTCTAAGCATGAAATCTGGATAATGAAAATGACATAAAAAGAGAATAAAGCTGAATGAAAAGTAAAAAAATAATGTAAAACTTTCTGTTTCTGATTTATGATTTACCTACGAATGTGTTCACTTTGCCAGAAAGCGAAACAGGAATTGCGCACTGGTCCAAAGCTTCTTAATTGATTCCGCTACAGTAACATTTTATTAACAACCTACTTACTTATGTACCTAATATCATTTATTTTCGAAGCTTTATGTTGGCAAGATGGGACGAAGAGAAAGCATTCAATAGAGTAGCAACACAAAACGAGAAATTACGGCGAAACTTTTGATTTCGTTGACTATGTTTAGGAATGAGAATATTTTAGAGAATTTATTTGTACATGAATTTATATGCATATGTCATTTTGACTTCCACTTTTCTTATATATCTTCATTATTGCTTATTAGAAATGTTAAAATACTTTCATGTACTTTCACTTCAAGAGTATTTATGTGTAATTTAAATGTAACCTTTTTAGCTTCTCTTCACCCACACATAGTCAAATAGTCAACCAGCGCCTCTCTTTTATGCATCACTTTCTCAAGAACATTTTTTGTTTAAAATATCAAGAAGAAAAGAAGCAACATATGCATCCAAAAAATTTTGCTATAACTAAAGGAAATGTACTATTTGTGAAATAAAATAGAAAATAAATGTTCTTGACTTGTGATGATTTGAGCTTTTGCTGTTTTAGAAGTACATATCTTGAATATTTTATCATGTATATATTTCATGTCTGACGTCTTCCGTTACATCGTTACACAAATATCTTCTTTGTGTCCATGATAAATATACCATGCAAATCCTTTTCAATGCCACTTGCTATCTCTCGCTTCCAAGCAAGCAAAGGTCTCATCAAGGTGAAACCAGTTGCATCAAAATATACAGTAGCTGGCTCATCTTTTTCGTCAATCTGACTTTGACTTTACACTTCAATTTCTTACTTAGGATCGGGACCAAAATGAAGTAAGAGTAAGACAGAATTTGTTTTCTTCCAGGAATTGACTACGTAATTGCTTCTTTTCTAAAAGCATTCACTAATTTTTTTCATAGGATGCGTGGGAGTTATTCTGGACTGAACTGATTCTCATATTTACTAATAATTAAAAATTCGTGTGTACCTACAGCTATTCTGCATAATGATTTCCTTTACTAGCCTTTCAGGGTCGATCATTGATATATCATTTGAACCTTAATTAAAAGAATTGAACTTCAAAGTATCTATTTTTGAGTAAGCAAGCCTGGTGGCATTGAGAACAAACAAATGCGGAATATTTACTGACTCTTCTAATCAACATGGGACACGTGGAAGATTTTAGCAGGGTGGATACTTCTATGTATGGTAGTAGAAATTTTTTAAAAAATCTGATTTCAGTAAAAAAAAATATTTAAAATATAAATTTTTTCATCTTTCTGCTTTTTGTAACAAAGAGGCCAGCGAATAAATTGAACATTTTTTAACAACCTTTAAAAATATGGCGTACTACCGTACGTGATTTCATTTTCATTCTGTTGCATGCGTCATAAGGTTTTTGCGAAGAAGACATATATGGCACATGATATTCAGTATTCCAGTGCCTCTCCAGGCCATTCTCAATGACACTTGGGAACGAGTGAAGCTTCAATAAACATTTATGAAGCTGTCTGGTATGATGGCATATTTGGTGTGGAGATGGTCCTTGCAAGTGGCTTGTTTACCTACTTTATCTAGTATAGTAGCCTTGTGAAACGTTTCTGGGGAAGCCTCTTGGCAATGATATACCTACTTAAGTTGAGGATAGATTGGAGGAAAGCTTGAGAAAAGTCTTATATCACTGAGTAAACAAGCACTCCAAAAAGACTCCTCCAATTTAGGAGGCCTGGACACTCGCTTCATGTGGAGAGCACCTACTTATGTCCAAACCAACGATTGTAAGAGTGTTGGGAAAAAGTAACCCGTTGTAACGGTGTGTTTCTAACGATTAGAGTCAACCGACAAATGGTACTCGGTACCTCGCCGCTAGCCCATGATAACATGAGTAATTGTTTGGTGAAAACAGAATTTCGAATATCCAAACGACTTACGAGATACAGGGGCGACGGACTGCCGGACAGGCAGACACAGTCCAGCAAACCCATAAAGTACCCTTCGATTCTCTCCAACTACTTACTAATTATTTGAAGTTACGAGGTAACTATACATATAACATTCTGGAAAAGAACATGTTATGTGTACATTCATAATATTTATTGATGGTACTTCTACCTAAAAAAAATGGCACACAACATAATATCATAAATATCATATCAGAATGTTGTGAAATATATTACGCACCATGACTGAATGCATCAGTTCCTCATTCTTATCTTGTCCTTGACAAGTTATAAATACAATGTACGCGAGACTTGATGACTACAACACGACAGTAATGAGACAGCATAAAATTTATGTGGCTGTTGCCACTTATTATACCAATTGACCTGAGCTGTGAATTGCAATGCTCAACTGAGCAATTCATCTACAGACAAAAACATACACAGAATTTCAATACTTATGTAGTCGTTTAAAAAAAGCTGAAACGCCCCCGTCTGCTTTTCATTTAATTATAACAGCATTTCAAATTTCATTAGTACGAGCATAAATCATGACACGTAAGATTGTGAGATGATTAGTTGAATATGCATACATAGATGCAAAATTCGCAACAACAAGCAATTATTTCCAGCATTCACACTTGACTTTGTTTGGGAAAAAATGTCCTTCGACAGAGTGTGAGAAGCAGAGAAGAATTCTGCTTTTAGAGTAAGCGAGCATGTTCCACAATGTATTCTCAACAACTACTCTCTCCAATTTATCTCTCCTTTGATTCCCCTGTAGTGGAGTAACATGGGTTTCCACTTCCACCATATCGGTGTCAAGTGCGATATTATTACGTGTTCAACAAATTAATCGTGCAATAAATAGGCTGAATTCATTACGTTTTTTTCCTCATCATCATTACCGTCTACCTAATTGCATTTCACGGTATAATTTCTATACTATACTTTACAGCATACCAACAGTGTACATGCATGTATTAAACGAAACATGAAGCTGTTCCAGAGTACCAATAAATTGTTTAGAAAACTCGTGATGTTTGGAGACATTGACACTAACACACAAATACTTACACTTTTGTAATAATAATAGGGCAAAATCAATAAGGTATAGGTCAACACAACACAAGGCATGTTGCAAGAGAGTATATATTTTTTTAGATAGTTTTTAGTTATCCTTGTTAATTTTCCGGTCACGTGAAAATGTGGGTCGTACTAATAGCCACGGTGATTATTGGAGCTCTGCTCTACAAACTTTTACTGTCCCGCCCAAACCATTTCTGGAAAAAGCTTGGAATTCTTGAAGTTGACACATCCCCTGCCATTGGAAAGTTGGACATTCTTTTCGGTCGTAAAGCCATGAGCCAAGCTGACGACTATGCGTACACCCAAATGAGCTCCTCTGATAAGTTCTGTGGCATATTCGAATTGGGCTCACCCTTACTCATCGTGAAGGATGTCGAGCTAATAAAGAAGGTTCTAATCAAGGACTTTGACCACTTTGTTGACCGACGTCAATTTTTCTTCAAAGAAGATGGGAGCATGGGCCAAATGCTTCTCAGCTTGCAAGGTGATGAATGGAAGGGGGTAAGAGCAGCTGTAAGCCCAACCTTCACCACCGGGAAAATCCGTCGAATGATGGACCTCTTTAATGATGCGGGCAAGGAGTGGGTGGAAGTTTTTACCGAAAAAGCAAAATCAAATCCCGTAGGATCCGTTCATATTGACACGCTTAAAGCCGTTAACCAGTACACCATTGAAGTTATCTCTACCTCTGTATTTGGAATGAATGCCGGCGTAATTAAAAATCCCGACTCCACATTCAGCAAAACAGCTAATCGTCTTGCGGATCTTAATAAGAAGCAACTCGCGAAATTTGCGATGAGACTGAATTTTCCGAGGTTTAGTCGTCTCTTGGGTCTCTCCATTGTTGACATGGAGTCGCTCTCCTTTTTTGAAAGGATTTTGGAGCAGGGCTTGAAGTCCAGGATGAGCGGAGAAACAAAACGGAATGACTTTTTGCAGTTGTTGGTGGAGGCAAAGAAAGGAGAATTAAAGGCTGCTGACTCTGATGAGCTGAGTAGTTTCGAGAAGG
>JAQIWO010000985.1:0-11508 GCA_034695405.1 Entomobrya muscorum | reverse complement strand
TCACAATTAAAGTTATTTCGTCGTAGAATAGACATGCGACCCATCATTCTAGACTAATTTTTTGCCAGGATTCCAATTCTGATGTCAGATTTCAAAAAAAATTAACGGTTACCTAGAAAACGGATTTAACCGTTTTTTCGTGTTTTTGATTGTAGTTTCTAAACAACGTCGTAACTAAGGGGCGTTTCAAGTGGAACTTATAATATATGTTGTGAACTATATGTTTATCAGTTTTCCTTCAAATCGCTTACCTTTTCCACGGGGGTTTCCATTACATGGGGTTTATTCGAAACCTTTATTATTTTTATTACAAATATCTAGTTTGTGAATCACAATGTGCGAGTAGTTTCTACAATTTAGCTACTAAAAAATAATAATACCAATTGTTTGTTAATATCAAAACCTATGTAGGCCGAAAAAATCATTCAACTATTTGGATCATTCATACGTATGAACTGATCAGGTATAAAAATCGCTACGTGGTCTGAGTCATGGTAGAAGTTATAATATGAAATAAAAGGAGTTTCTTACTGGTTATTGCAATGAAAATAGAGTCAAACTTATAAAGGGAAATGCAAAGCTTTATCACCTAAAATACATGTAGTCAACGAACTAAAAAAAATGACTGCTCACAAACCATGTGTAAAGTAATTTTGCATACTAAAACATGTAAGCAGGCGATAGAGTTCCTTCTTTTCCAATCTTTACACGTACATCTTGCGTGTAAACTATAGCTAACATATTGCAAGTGAGTGTACCTATGTATATATCTCCTATGCTATTATATATTTTATAAGTATGCCAAAGAGTTTGAAATGGATACCAGATAAGTCTCAATGGATTGCCCTAGAAATATTATATAGAGAAGATAAAATTCAGCAGGCTGTCCAAGCATTGCTGTATCACAGCAAGTTGATATTAAAAACCCGAACGAATTACCATGAATGTTAAATGTATAACTATAAATGTGTAGGCCTAGCCATAATAAACAAATACTATATTGCATCCTACAATGTTAATAATTTTTGAATGCGTATGATGCATACATGCTTTTTATATTTCCATACAATCACCATAATACAGCTGAGCACACAATATCATTATTTATTTTTTTGTATTTCTTTCAAGTAGTATTGAAACATAAAGCAGTTTCTATGTGCTAACAAATTTTTATTAAAATGTTAATTTGTTCAAATTTTAAATGTTACAAATCGAGTTAGTAGTCAAATAAAGCTAGTGCTCCTATTAGGGATCTGGCCGTATTCAAAAATTAAAGTTGTGAACTCGTCAATTATATTTCTAAATGTAATAAATAGTAAACAAATATTCTTGCTATCAGGCAGACGTGCATAAACGGCAAATTCCAAATCTGTTTCCTTTTATAAAAAATAACATTGGGATCTGACCGTTGTAAAACCTACTGCTGCAAAATCGTCGATTATATATTTATATTATAAGTAATAAGTAAATATCCTAAACTGTGAAAGCTCAGTCTCCACATGTTTTTAGTATACGGTTAAAATTAGTTGACCGCATGATATAAAAGTGGACAGCAAATTAAATAAAATAACAAAATTATTTACAACGGAACAAAAGCGTAATCATGCGTGTTAACCAGAAAAATGTGCACTGAAATGTATTGTGTGTTTTGCGAGAAAACGGTGCCAAGACTGGACAGCCATTTGCGAACTCACACAAAACAGAAAACGTGGAGTTGCGATGTCTGCAGTAATTCATTTTCGAGGAAACAATACTTAGTTGTTCATCTCCAACTGCATTTAGGAATTAAAGAGCACGTGTGTGAGCTTTGTGGCGAGAGATTTGCTCGACCTCAAGAATTAAATTATCATATCCATTCCCACACCGGGGAGAAATCCTATAAGTGTGACGTTTGTCAAAAGTCGTTTACGCAGCCTTCGCAACTCAGCAAACTCAAGATTTTGCATACAATTAGAGATAAATCATTTAAATGTAGCATCTGCAACAAAACATTTTCCACAGATTTTTATCTCAAGGGTTATATCCTTACCCACACTGGAGAAAAGAAATTTTCATGTATGCACTGCAGTAAACGTTTTCTCACTAAAAGACTCTTAGTATGTCACGAGAGAGTGCACACAGGAGAAAGGCCGGGTATTTGTGATACGCGTGGAAAATCATTCAGATCTTTGGCAAACTTAAGAAATCACAAGGTCACACATACCAGAGAAGAATGGTTTGATTGTGATATCTGTAACAAGAGATTCATACGCCGTCAAAACTTAAAAGAGCATTATCTAAGAAATCATCCTGAAAGTAAACTAGTTTTGAATTGCTCACAGTGTCCAAAGCAATTTAATTTTTTGAGAGATTTAAAAAAGCACCAGAAAAATATGCACTCGTTCCCAAAAGTGCTAGCTTTCGAATGTGAATTGTGTGATAAATTTTTTTATTCCTACGACGGGCTAAGGAGACACACAAGGAGTCATACAGGTGAGAAGACGTACAAATGCCAGCACTGTCAACAAGGATTTTCCATCGTAGGAAACATGAGAGGTCACGAGAAGAGAGTACATTATGAGAAAACCAAGCATTGCGAAGTCTGCAAAAAATGTTTTTCGACTAAATCTCTTTTGAAGACCCATTTTCAAAACTGTCACAACAAGGTGCATTGTCACGAATGCCTTTTCTGCCGGAAGACCTGTACACATCGGTCGCATCTAGACGATCATATTCGAAGTCATCTAGGCGAGAAACCGTACTTTTGCGAGTTATGTAATGCAGAGATTGGAGCGGCGACACATCTTGACCGGCACATCCGATCTCACACACGGGAATGTCCATTTAAATGCACCATCTGCAGTAAGGCGTTCCAGACAACATCAAACCTCAAAAACCATGCTAGTACGCATGCCCGGCTGTTATCATCTGAAAAATACCGTAAAAACTAAAAGCTAAGCATTAAATATTAATGTAAGTTTTTTATTTTAAGTTATTAAAAGCTTTAATCTGACGACATTAATTAACGCCAGGATGTGATGACATGTTACATTAACCATTCTTATTTTAAACTAGAATTTTGTTTTGTTCTAGGTGCCCACCCTTAAAACTGTATGTGTCTCATAAAAATATTCCGAAGCATATCAGGAAATCGTGAATTATATAGGAGTTAGCAAACTATACGCATGTAAGTAAATCTTTGTGTTTATCTCTCCTTCAAATTAGTTTAAAAACTTCCCCTTCACCTCGTTACTCTGTATATTTATGATGTATTTTGTATTAAAAAATCAACTCCATTTCCCTAGATGTCTAATATAGAATTTTCATGATTAAAATAAATATACATTGCATTATCTGACATCTAGGATAAATTTCTGTTTTACTATACTTTACTTACAAGTCTAATATTTTCACACCTAATCTGTCATTTTATGTATTTATTTATTTATTCATTTGCCAATTAAATATCTTACACAGTCAAGTCACACGTTTACTTGACTGAAAGTGATACAGAGTCTTTAAAAAAAACCAAAAAAATATTTTGAGGAAAGACATAAAATAAGAAGAGGTTCACGCTGCCATCTAAGGCTCTGTGACAAAAAAAGCCAGGGCATAAGCAATTAGCTGTAAAATTACCAAGGACTAAAAATACTATAAAACATTTAATATTCGTTAAACATTGTTTTGTCTAAATGAAATGAAATATCTTAAACACATTACTTTATGTTATATTTATTATAGATATTGTTATATATATTATGTTAAATATAACGCGTTTCTGTAACAGGAAGAAATTTTGAATGCTGTGGCTCGAGCATCATTACTGGATATTATTGTTTCAGGCCTGTTCTGAATCAGCCAAAAAATAGTGTATTTAGTATATTACTTTTGGATTTTTAATGATAAAAGTGCAAATAGGCTTAAGAAATACTTTTAAACTTTTAAATAGCATATTTGGATTCTTATTAGCAATATACGGTAAACAAGTGTTCTTGTTTTCAGTTTTAAAATATTCATTGTATTAAAATCTGTGATTTATAAAATACTTCTTTTGTGAATTCACGATTTTAAGCAGTTTTTTTGAATAAATGAAAACATATGGATAAGCTGACGGTGTCTCAAAAATGTTAAAAAATAAATTTCTCTACTTATTCTCGGTTTCGTTAGATCATATGGAGGTCGAATTATGAAAACGAATCGTTAACGGCTTATATCATTGAATTTTCGAATCGTTTGAAAATTCCCATTTATCCTCTAAAATGTAAACACTATGTACATGTACACTTATAAAATTTGTTAATTTGTATTTATTCATGACAAAAGACAAAAAGATAAAACTTAGTTGCATATATTAACAATAAAATCTCTAATACATAAACTAAACTAATAAAATATCACCCAAAAATGAAATTTCAAAATTATAACATAATATAAATATATGCTTGATGTGATGATACAAATAGATTTACATTTAGTGTTAATAGATTTTATTGGAATCGGTGTCTTTTCTACTAAACATTTAAAATAACAAATACAGGCAATGAAGTAAACTAATTTATAAACTGGTACATTTACAGCTCCAATTTAAATTATCCAACTTCCCAGCGTGGAATTACATCTTCATGTTTTTCGCGATAATATTTTTAAAAATGGCGTGATATGCCAAATATTTTCAGTAACTATTACTGCAATGATTGTTAAAGTATGTCAACTAAAATAAAAGAAATTATATTACATGCGCTTATTACCAACAAATTTTAATATGATAATGCATTATTGTTATTAAGGCTGATTTGTAATCGAACTCTACTATTTCTACTAACATCCACCGTTGAACCCCCGGGTGTTGCATTTAGCGTGAATAAGCGGAAACAATATATGAAATTTTAAATTAAAAATCCTAAGAACATACATCGTCGGATCCACTATCTATGCATTTATATTTAATTATCCAGCTGAATTTCTGCCGGTAAACTTGGTTTACTTCTTTAGAGGTTTTGCAGTTGTATAACGTTTTGGGATGTTTTCTTCGACGTCATTATGGAAACGCCTGGCATGCGTCGCGGTGTGTTTGTTTAAGCATGATTTTAGTTGGAAATCTTTGTAGCGTTCTATGCACTTAAATAAACGTTCTTCGGCGCGTGAATATATGTGTTCTTTAAGGCCTGACAACGTAGAATAATCAACGCTTGTGCTTTACACAACTCACAGAAGAAAGTTTTGTCTCCGATGTGTCTTCTTACATGGATTCCTAGGACAGCGTTGTAGGTGTAGGTTTTTTCTCAAAAACAGGCAAGTGTGTTGGTAAACTTTGTTGTGAGTCATTTGGATATGTAGTTTAAGCAAAAGGTTGTGTTGCAAAATGTTTGCTACAAACTTTACACAGCTCAGTTTAATTAGCGTGAACTCTTGCTTCGTAAATTCGTACTTGGTAAACGTGAAAAAAGGATTGCTCACAATGGCTACACTTGTTAGGCTTTTCACCCGCGTGAGTTTGCAAATGAGAGGAATATACATTCTTTGAATAAAAGTTCTTGTCACACAGCTTGCAACTAAAAGATGGTAATCCCTTCTCCAAATGAGTCTTGAAATGTGCTTTTAAATGTCCCGAAGTCTTGAATTTCATTGGGCATCGACTGCAGCTAACGGTTTTCAACTGATGTGTAGTTTGGTGTCTTTTCAGATATTCAAGTGTTTTGAACTTGTACTCACAAATGTCACATTGATGCGACTTGTCTCCCGTATGGACAGCTTTGTGCCTTTTGAAAACTGACGGGTCGCTAAAGGATTTTTGACAGATGTCACAACTGTGGGGTTTTTCTCCTGTGTGTACTCTCTCGTGCAGGATTAAACTGGATTTTACAAGAAACATTTTTTCACAGTATTTGCACTTATTTGTCTTTACTCCAGCGTGTGTGTTGGCATGTTTCTTGAGCCCATCGTTTGTATAAAAAGCTTTAATGCACAAGCTACATTGAAATATTTTATCTCGCCTTGAATGTGTTTTCTTGTGGTTTATGGGATGAGAAGAACGCGCAAAAGATGTTTCGCAAATGTCGCATTTGTACGACTTCTCTCCAGTATGAGGGATTATATGGCGTTGCAGTCCATCGAGTCTAAAGAAGCGCATACCACATAGCTCACAAGCATGGTCCTTGACACCCAAGTGTGCCAGGCTATGCTGCGTACGATTATTTTTAAGAGCAAATGATTAATTGCATATCTTACAGCTCCATGGCTTCTCTTTTGTATGGGCTCGTAAATGTCTGTCAAGGTCACTCGGACAAAAACCTGTCTTTTCACAAAATACACAACTTATTTTGCTCTCATCGTTCCGTCTGGTTAATTCAAACTTGTTTATTGGCACGTTTATTTTAAATGCAGTAGAATGCACTAAGAACTTTAGTCTCAAACCTGACTCCATATAAAACAATATCTAGTTTTCAAACTATACTTGTGTTAGTTGCTTTGTATTGCAGATAAATCAGTTATATTTGTGTTGTAGCCTGCAGCTAACTTCAAAGTAAAATTTTGAATGTGGAAGCAGAAATTAAAAACTAAATAATATGTATCTTTGCACTAAAAATGTTAAGCAGCAAAACATAAAGGGCCAACGTGTACGTGGTCTAGAAATTTTACTTCAGAAATTCAGATTTATGTATAAAAGGTACATTCTAAAAATAGGATATTTCTTTTAAGAAAATTCACGTGAAGAAGTTATCAACAAGAAAATGCTTACACCAAAGAACTATGTATTGCTGTGAAAACGTTGATGCTTATGTTGTTTATGGATTGGCAAGCTGAGCCCCACGGTGAAGCGTAAGCACATTCCTACCTTCGTTATGCGTTTTGTAGAACAATGTAATATGTATTCGTATGCTAAAATAAATAAAGGTACAAGCAACCAAGTTATTTTAGAAAGACAAAGTCTCACAAAAAGCAAGACAGACAACGGCGTCCTGTCAAGTCAACCCAGCAGTGGAAAATACGAATAGGTGTTTACATTGTTGTTGTTAGGAAATGAAATATTTACTGTAATTATTATATTTTTGTGTTGTTTTTTATCTTAAGAATGATAATTAGCTAATAAATAACTCCTGCTAGTTCACATTTACTTGTTCATGTACTAAATACAAATGTCATCTTTAAATTTTAGTGACGTAAAACTATAAAATATGATAGAACATATTATTGTTTGTTTGTTTAAACAATTATCTGACTAATGTATCCCTCATTTATTTCATTTACACAATTTTTGCTGTGCATAACACTGTTCAAACTTAAGTAAGTTTTAGGTATATTAGGTGTTGTATTTTACAGGTTTTTGCTTCGTTCGTTGTAAATTTTTCTCCGGCTTTTTGGCTGGTATGGATAACTGGCTTTGCTAGACAAGTATAATCTTGTATAAATTCCTCTATGCCCCTCGATTTAAGGCTTGCGCAGCTAGAAAAAAAGTGTCACCCATTCATTGATGCTTCTTCCTTACTTGATGAGGATGTTGAGAATCCCAGTCAAAATACATTAATATCTTTCACCATTATTGAACCCTTACTATTTGCTCGATTGCACGGAAATGACAGCTTTTGTTCTATTAATATCCTCAACTGTTTTATAGAACACGACACAAGTGCATGTTGTTTGTATTTTGGATGCTAACCTTCCTCTGATCCCTTCATATTCACGCTTTCATGGGTAAAAGGATAAAATAAAGTAGGGAAGGAAACAAAAACAATTTTTTGTCCGTTAGTAGTCTCACTTGCTGCTGGTCTCCTTTGCTTGGAATTGCATTGCAGGAAAAAATTGACCAGAGAAAATGGTCACTTTTCTAACTACTTGTTTGAAGGTGTGTGTGTGATCAATCCCTGCAATACATTACTCCTATGTTCACGCATTTAATATTACATTGACTGGATAGTGTCTCCTGATTTTCCAATTAGTGATACATCGCCACAAATTTTAACTGACGAGCGGACTGATGCAAACAAAAATCGTTTTTTGTCTCTACAAGCTGCGTTTCAATAATCTACATAAAAACACTTTTCTCCATGTAACAGTGAGAAATCTGCAAAGATTTGGTAATGTAGTGCCGAACATAAGTTGAATATATAATTAATTTGTTCCTGTTGAGAATGTATTTTTTGCTAATTGAGACACAACTGTAAGAACGATTTAATATCATCATTTAGAAACAATTATCCACCTAAAATAAAACGTTGTCAAGTCGACAGAATCCTCAGTCATTGGCATGTTTTGAACCTGAACACCAATAAAAAATGTTTTAAGAACATTGAAACACTAATTGTGAGTCTTACTATATAACATGTACAGAAACAGTTTCACTACTTGACCACATTGGTACATTCTCCTGTTTGGCTTATTAGCAACTATTTTAAAGCGTCGTTTCTAATCCTAAATTAGTACTAAGTTTTTGAAAAATAGGATTCAACTTTTTGATTAACATTCGACCACAGAAACTGCGAAAGTGCCCAGTTCACATTCTATCCAGTAATCTAGTTCAATTTTGTACGAAGTCCGCAAAAAATCATTTTAATTTGAGAGAATGAAACCCGTTTGTGTTTTTTGTGAGAAAAGTTTGAGCTCCAACCAGAGTCTGGAGAATCATTTAAGAATTCATACGAATGAGAAACCTTGGTGCTGTACCACGTGCACTAAATCTTTTTCTAAAAAAGTCGGTCTAATTGATCATACAAGAAGACATCTTGGGATAAAAACCCACTCTTGTGAGATTTGTGACATGAGATTTGTAACAAGGATGGAGCTCCAACGACATGTAACAACGCATACTGGCGAAAAGCCATACAAGTGTAATGTTTGCAATCGGCCGTTTGGATCATTTTCTACTTTACGCGCGCACGAGAAAATACACTCCAATAGAAAAAAATCCTTCAAGTGTGACCTCTGCCTTAAAGCATTTTGTACAAAAGAGGGTCTCAAAAAACATGCAGCTGTTCACAATACAGAGAAAACGTTCCAATGCCGATACTGTTGTAAGAGTTTTTTGAGAAAAACAAGTCAAACTATTCATGAGCGAGTGCACACGGGAGAAAAACCATATAGTTGCAATCACTGCAAAAAATCATTTACTACGTCTTCCGGTTTAAGTAGTCATAAAATCTCCCATTTCGTAGAAAAGCGTTATAACTGCGACATTTGCGATTTTAAATGTAAGTTTCCTGGCTCTCTAAGAGACCACAAGGTTTTGCATCAACAAGAGAGTAGGCGGATTTACAATTGTGATCTTTGTTCAGTGAAATTTAAAGTTTTACGTTACCTGAGAGAACATCAGAAAAAATTCCATACTGGGGAACGGATCCGATCTTTTAGGTGCGAGCTGTGCATCAAAGGATTTTACTTTAAGCAAGAGCTGGCAAGTCACATGTTGTCTCATACAGGCGAAAAAGCCTACAAATGCGGCCACTGCGATCGATCTTTCTCCTATAAACAAACTATGCGCAATCATGAATTAAAAATTCACTCAGAGAAAACCGAACTGTGTGAAGTTTGCGGAAAATACTTTCCAACTCAAGCAATTTTACAAGCTCACATTAAAAGGACACACAACAAAATAGCATGTCATGGTTGTCTGTTTTGTGACAGAACTTTCGCGACAAAGGCCCATCTGGAAATTCATTTACGAAGGCATGTCAAAGAAAGGTCCTACTTTTGCGAGCTGTGTGGTGTGTGTGTACGTTCTACAAAGTCCAGTCTTGGCAATCATATACGATCACATACAGGAGAACGACCCTTTAATTGCCTGAAATGTGACAAAGATTTACGGTCAGATTCGGGACTTCGAAAACATAACCGTGTTCATTTTAGTTGATTGTGTTTCAATTGATTCTATTAAAAATAGTTAATAGATTTATCTTGATATATTGTTTTTCCATAATTAATAGTAAAAATACACAACCAGATCCTCGAACTTGAAAAATGTTAAAGGTGTAAATTTTGTATGTTGCGTAACCTGCAAAACCACATATAAGTATAATAACTAACATCTCAAAAATTCTATCTCTTTTACTTTTTTACATTTAATAAAAATAGAATGTTTGAAAGAACCACAAAGTCATTAGTCACTTTTTGAGGAGCTTGCAACTTAATGGGCGAAAAAAGGGTCCATTCCCAAAGACCGACGGTCCCGCAATCCGACGGCAAATTTTTAGAGTCCCATTCACCGACGGTCACATTTTTTCGTCCCATTATCCGACTCCGACCCTTAAAAGTGTCATCGGCCGACTAAATTAGGTACCTAAGTCTTTATATTTAAGCATGATGCACTAGCATTGTACAGTGCCATAGCTGTTGTTAAATCCTAAAGCTTTGAACGGAATGCTGAGTTATTATTATGGTTAGGTAAATTGAAATAGGAATATAAGTGTATATGACATACGAATAGAAAGAGTGTGAAAAGTTTATACTGGTATTTGATTTATAAATTAACTTTTGCATTTGACAAAATTTTGAGTACCTAATCAGGTCGTTCAATGAGACCACTTCAGATCAGTCGATCAGTGTCGGATAATGGGAAAGAAAAGGGTTGCTGTCGGTGAATGAAACCCTCCAATGTCGCCGTCGGATTGTGGGACTGTCGAGATATGAAACCTAATCATATTTTACATGAAAACTGAAGAACGAGATAGCAAAAATTCATCGAGGTACTTATGTATATTCCTAATCCCTTAAAATTTCTCAAGACGTCATGACTATGAATATGAGAGTATGCATAGGTATAGTATTACAAAAAGATCTTACTGTTGATATTTGATTTTTGTTATATATAGTTATAGTATATATTTATGTATATGCATACATGTTATGGTTAATACATTTGTTGTCTTGAAGTACGCGTTACACGGTGCGTTGTAAGGTCTCAAGGTAGTTTGCTTTGTTTAAATGCAAACATATGGGTCACTGAAGAAACGGACAAAATTTTAAGAGAGGATTACATACTCTGCAGCAGCAACGATACAAGAAATCTGGTGCATGCATGACTAAACCAGTTAAAATTTCTAAGTAAAAAATATAATCCCTGTATTGTTTCTTGAAAAGGGATATTTCATGAAAGAATATTGTTGTTCTTGGAAGCATGTGTGAAAGGAAATAAGAGTATAATAACTTTTAAAAGTAGAATGTTGATTTGTATGTATTCGTGTGTTCTGTACGAGGTGGAAAAATTGCAGTTTAAAATGCCATAGTAGTATCCAACTCCAACATATTATTCTAAAAGTTGAACGTTGAGAGCATCAAAATGCTTGTCAGTGTTTAGCTAGCTTGACACTGACACGGTAGATTTAAATTTAAAGCTTATCTGCATTTTGTAATCTGAATTTGCACCTATTGTTTAATTTAACTTGGATGGCAGAAATAGTAAGATAATGGAAAATAGTACAGTATGTATGTCCTCGTGTCTTCATAAATGCCCATTTACATTACAATCTTCTGCAAAGATTATTCTGCTTGTTTTTTCCATTTGTTTGATGTTGCCATTATTAAACGAATTTTATAAAG
>JAQIWO010000984.1:0-11514 GCA_034695405.1 Entomobrya muscorum | reverse complement strand
GCAGCAATAATCCGTCGCCAATGAATGCATGTAAGTAAATGAAAGAGGTTGTAAGGAGCGCCAGGAACACATAAAACAACTCCCTTAGAAAACTGTTTCTCAGAAAGCATACTATACTTGTCCAAAAGTTTAGGTAATCTCTGATCGCTTGTATTCTATTTTGGTACCTGTTCAATATTCAATAAGAATAATATGTTAACAAATCAAATAAAAGTATGTGATGCGACCTGTCATTATGTTAAAACTCATAAAATTGTCCTTCAAGTTTTATCTAATGACTATATGGAATACTAATCAACATTTTTGCTTTGTTGCATATTATAGCACTAGCTCATGTTAATGTTGTCTGTAAAAGTGTGAAGTATATGACTCGCGAATTTATGTGAGCATATCATTCATTCACACTTATGATTATTACATTGCTTTGCTTGCCTACATGCTCAGATTTTCTCATGCTCTTTGCTTTTAATATTAGTAAAAAGAAAAGGAAAATACTATCGCTATCACGTTGCAGTTTCATCTTTACTGCCTTGTGCTCATTTTAAAAGTTTTTATATTGACGTCTTCATTTATTTCTATATATTTATTATTTCCTCATTTTATTTATTTTTTCTTACTTATTAACCTTTGCAATATTTTTAAACTGATTTAATTTAGGTTTTAAAAAAGCATGCACTAGAGATGAGTGCTAAAATTTCCCAACTTGCCATTCGAGTAAGCATTCAAGGAACTATTTTATAACTTCCATCATTGTTAGAAGGTTGTGCTCATTGTTTTGTTAAACTTTGACCACTAACCGTATTCACCCTCAGGACTGCGTTAGATTGCATGATGAAATACAAAACAAAGTAGTTCTTTATTAGCTTTCAAATATTCCCATTACTTATATTCTATCTATGTCCGGACTCCGGACTTCAGGACTTCAAACGCAGTCTTATTTCATTCGTTTCATAGTTTCATAACATAACATCTAGGTAATCTAAAACAAATGGTATAGCTATTTTTTTATCCTTTCCATTAGAAAGTTCTTAACTTCAAAACTAAAGCTTTACTTGCATGAATTCAATACATAGTGCGCTACACTTATAAAGGATATTATCCCTGCAGGAAAAACATGTTTTGTTTCATCTGGATAGTTTATTGTAGTAATCTCGAACCCAACCTCTAATATTACAAAAAATGGTTCCTGAATTTCAGCTTTCGCTCTTCTGCCACCATTAGGTTTTATATTTTTTAGTGCATATAATACAAAGCGTAGTAACTAATTTATATGAAAATGTGCAATCACTTGTGCTACTAGCATCAAGCAATTGATTCTTTGAAGGAATGAACAGGTTATCACAAAATGAAAAATAATATATATATGTACATACTATGATATATCTATTCCTTCCAAACTGAATATCAAGAAATTCCTTACTGTCCAAGCACGGTCTAAGCAGTTTCGTTAGTGTTTCCTAACATATCCTTGAACATTCTTGTTAATATAAATGCAATGACGTGAGTATAAATAAAATGTTTCAGAAATTTAACTAAAGTTACAATTTGACAAGCCTGTGTTTGCATACAGAGTTACGAAACCTCATTAATTCTAATTCTAACATACTTTAAGCCGTATATAATTCTTTTTACTAGCTCATATCATAAAAATCAAGAAAAATTCATTTACCAGTAAAAATCCACCAAAACCAATATAGGTATATCTACATTCTACATAGTAAAACCTGCACATGATACATCATCTCGTCACGCTTGAACTACGCAGTTCCATTACGATTCCAATCTGCTACCTTTTTAACCATTTGGCCTAGGGGTGCAATAGAACACCATACTCGAGAGCACATCCTTCATTTCATTTTTTAAAAGAAAGTAATAGTGATCATAATATGCATCTACATGATATCTGCTCACGTTCTTTATAATATTTGATCCACCCCATGAACAAATTTTTCTTCCTCTTTCCACAACAACCTATGCAATACAAGCATTCCGCGACAGAGAAAAAAACTTACTTGAAAGTCTTTTGGAGTAGAAAGCATTGGTAAATGCAGTATGAATGTGGCAAGGGCTGAAAATTTGGCTCTGCAATATTTGCTCGGTATACCAGAATAGATTCACCCAAGCTTCGTCAAGTTCTCTCACGTTCGTCTATTATTTGATTTGACTCCGCTCCATCACAATCATTATTCTGTACAAGAGAGAACCGAAAACCCTTCTTTCGTATTTGCTCTGTTTGTTTGCTCTGTGAATAATACGCAATATGCATCATCATCATGAAACCAATATCAAACCCCACTTGTGCATGCCTGCCTGTCACCACTGCCATGCCACTCACTTGGCTGTATAACTACCGAAGGATTTCCATTCATGCCACCACAATGATAGAAACAAGGATTGAATGTAGCTATTTGCGATAGCAAATGCTGTGAAACAGATTATTATGGATTTACTAGGTAGTCTTTCAAAGTATATATGTTGTGTGTTACTATGTTCATCAACGGATATCCATTTTGTGCTCAGAGGGGTCACCATATCAGTGTTTATACATAATCACATTATTTCAACTCGTTTCTCTTATTAATCGTCCTAGAACAATAGAATGGGGTAAAATTGTCAAATTGTAGTGCTTGAAAGAGGACAACGCAGCCTTCAATAATTATATTCTTTAAGTCGCTGTCATAATTTTTGTAAAACAGACTTTGACTATTTACTACATAAGAATAATATGATAAAATAGCGTTATCTTTTTTATCTTCTCAGATTGTGAAAATTGTTTTAAGCTGAAGCAGAGAAAAGGTTGTGATTTTCTATGAAACAGGCCGAATACCGGTGTGAGTAGCTACATGTAAAACGCGTTTTGGGTACTTACATGCCTACATATTATAGTAAAAAACAGTACGAAAAACTACTGGTCTGGTAATAAGTAGTAGTAAAGAGAAAGCAGCCTTCTTATACATACAGCCTTCAGGAAGGCTTCCTAAATACAAGCTCGTTCACAAAGTCAATCTAAATTGGCAGAACATTTTCTTTCCTTTCATAGATCGGGTTATATCATGATGATGAATCGGATGTAGGGAAAAGGAGAGGAGAAAGATGAACAAAGAACAAGAATACAGTAATCATTATGGTTTTGCCTGAAAAATGGAGAAGTTCTATATGATGATATCATAACGACATGCCAGGATGCCTTATGCATTTTATTCTACTCGTGTGTTACCTATTCAATGTGTATTGCTTACAGATAATAATAGTTTGCTCGCTCGCTCCTAGAATATTAATAATCCGGAGAATTGATGATGTTGATGATCCTAACAATTGATATGATGATGAAACTGTCAGAACATGAAGAGATGAAACCAGCTAATGCAAGCGAATCAAAAAGTATAGAAGTTGTAAGTAGTACAGACACAGCAAGGGACAAAGAACAGACAAAGCGGAAAACTAACTTTCCATAGAAAAGGCTTCATTTCGTTCCATCGAGTTCAAATCGAGAAGATCGGCAGAGAGAGCATTCTCAATTATTCCGAACTGAACACACACACGAAAAGTAATAACATGGAATATAAAAGGGGAACACAGGAATACATTATACTTGTGTACACATGGTGTACGCAGGGCGCACAATACAATATAATAACAATGGTAAATGCTCGTAATGATGAAGCCTGAGAATGTCCAAAAAATGCTATTTTTCCTGAATGAAATTCAAATTTATATATATCCATCCCATTTCCATTACAAAAATGATCCATCATTTTCCTTTCATGTGCATGCGATTTTCATTTACTATTGATTTTGGAATTACTGCAATCACGCCGATTCCAATGTAGGAATGCTAAAACATTTGGCAACATGAGAGATCACGCAGTTTGTAGTCAGTCACCTAATCCCTTATTCATATCATTGAACAAAGGAGGGAACTGTGATGTGAGGTTGAGATTATTACGAACTGAGTTCTCGCGAATACTTTTCATGTCCAAACTTGGTATGTACAATAGTAAACAAGTTTCATTCAATTGAAAACGAATTTTCACCCAGAGCAATGAAAAAGTAAACATTACACCAGTTGGAAATTGAGACACACATTCAAGGATATCATTCCTAACTGTTTACTCAAAATAATATTATCCATATAATATGCTGTGAGCTTTACATGATACTCATTCTCGCGACAGGAGGGGAAAGTATTTTTTTATGTTTTTAGTGGAATAAAAAAAGTCAATCGAGTAAATAGAGATGGTATTGCTGGAACGATGAGCCCTTTCTCGCTCGCAGCAGCCGGTGGTACACAGTGTAAATTTTTTGGATCCTCCGAAGATATATATAAAACTTGTAAAATATAACATGCGTATTTCTTATAATATCCTATAACAATTCAGCTACATATATCAATACAACCTGTAATAAAAGAATCTCTTTGATTTTTTCACATGTGTGGTCACATTTCACTCCGGTTCAACTGCACTAAACGCAGTTAATAACACCTTGTAAACTTCCGCCGACTTTAGTTTACAGTGAATGACCCCAATGCGAGATTACACGAGCTTAAACTAATTTTCCAGCACATACTCGTATAAATAGGAAAGTGTAAGTAATTTAATGGGCTGGATCAGGTTACCGTATCATTTTCCAATCCTACTTGTTGTCTTTTATAGAGAACTCCCATTCTCACAAAAATCTCTTGTTGTGCACACCTATTTGCTGTGTAATTTTTGTGATGATGCTGAATGAAATGTGCTCTAGGTGTTTACCCGTGCTTTAGAAAATATCCAAGGGGAAATCTCTCTTTAAACGTTATTATTTCAGCATCATCCAGTCTCATGAGACCCATTTGCACACTATCCCATTCCGTCGTTCGTACAGTATACAGTGCGTGTTGAAATAAGAAAAAAGGGAGTTTCGATGCTTCAAAGTGGCCATATATAAAACAACATACCATATTTATAGCTTAATCTGCACATAAAGATCTTCAAAAATTGAAATCTTGTAAGCTACACAGTTTAGCAAATATGATATCGTAATACTTAATATAATTTTTACATGGTATGAATCGCAAATTGTGTATATGAAGCGAGAACGTAGAGATACGATAGGAAAACATGATACGTATAAAATGTATGCTGGTAAAAATGTTGGATGAACGGTTTATCTAAATCTTTCGTGTCAACTATTTTATCTCGAATGCTACATGTTACATTTCACTTCACCACATTCCATTTAATGATAGTGTGTCATCTTATTTTTGTAGTGCCCAATTTCCTTCGCCATCCTCTGCAAACCTGTGGTGAAAAGAAAGTTATAAGTAGGAATACCTGCAATAGGACCGTAACCGAAAATTGCACAACACGCAGGCAAGGGAGCGTGACGGCTACATGACACATGAAGAGAACCGAAAATCATTGGCCCATTCGTCTTTTTCCTTTTTTATCCATGTTTTTCCCTTTTTCGACATTTTCGTTCAACCATCTACGCTAGCAGACTAGTATTTGTTCTGTCAGCTCATGGAAAGTGCACTTTTTATGTATGATTATATGATTGTATGATTGCCGTGTGTATCTTGATAGTCGTTTAACCTCTCATTTTACCTTTTATACTCTTATAAGTGCAATGTAAACTTATTTCCAGCAATCGATAAACTGGAGATAACAAAATTCTAGGAGACGTCGATTAAAATAGGAACAGGTGACAAGAGTTTTGTATTTATGTACAGCGTATTAGCTTGTGAGAGAAGTTCTTTTAGTCTGACTGAACACTGAAGTAGCAATTTGACAAGCTAAAAAATGCGCATGTGCTTACATTAGGCCTGATGAAATATAAGAAGAAGACTAATCATCATGTTTGCAATAAGTTGAGTGGATTATTCAGGTACGAAACTTGTATGCCAATTACATACAGTACATAGCCATAAGCATATTTATGTTTTCTTTATTATATATCACTCATCCTATTTTACAACAAAATGTTATAAAAATAGCATGAGTACAATGCGAATTGAGAAGACACCAACGAGTTGTGATTCAAGGCATTGTAACCAACATAACATTTCATAATATCGGAATGGCCACATAATATAGTAAAGTGTGCATAAGCAAGTAAACATTGGTTAAACCAGCATAATATCGCGAAACCGAATTTGTAAACTTAAGGGAAAGGATTATAACCAGTTCAGAGTCAGTTGAGAGAGAAATCCGGATGGATGATGATATGATGATGGTAAATATCTACCCGGGGAAGAAAATATGAGTACTGGATGATATTCCATTAAAGGGGAATTACACCATCTCGTAATTTCCTTGTATATTAAGGGGCAAGTGAGAAATGGAAAATGCAGATTTAACACAATACCATCATCATCACTACTACACCATCACAAACATATATTTTGTACGAGTAGCTGAAACGCAAACAAACTAACAAACAAAACTTCGAATAAAAAAGAGAACGCATAGTAGTAACGTAATATCTTTATAGAGATCATAGCTCCATTTTATAACAGAACACAGACCATGGACCGTGCAAGTATCAGATATTTCTGCTGCACAGAAGAGAACTTGCACCGGACTTTTTCTTTTTGTAAGTTTTCTCCCCTTTCTCTATTTAATAAGATGTAAACGATGGCTGTTAATTTTGGAGGAGAAAACAAGAATGCAGAAGAACGGAGAAGAAGATGCCAGATGCGAAAGCATGGTCTTAAAGTTGGTGACACAACAAGCAGTGTTTACGAAGGAACCAAAACTTCACACCACGACTTCCCCTTTTTTAGCTTTGCATTTTTTCAATGTTCATATACCTATATATTCCTGGATGATGACTGTGCATCTTTTATTCAGTTAAACTGAAACCTACAATGGTCCAGCTTGAAATCCTGAAGAGGAACCATGTACATATATACATAAAAAACAAAATACATCCCTCTACAACTAAAACTTCGGAAGTACTTGCTGATATAATCTTATTTCCAACTCTTCGATTTTTTCGTCGATTTAAATGCACATAACCAATGTATCAGTCGAATTAATCTATTAAATACCGTCTTATATATTTTCTAAACTTTCAACGTCTCCAAAAAAACATATGGCTAGCACGGAATCATCATTATCGTTCTTTTGATTACCATGAGCTGCTGCAAATTCCATTTTGGAAGTTCTCCTTGGGGGACTCGCATGCAACAACCCAGAATCATCAAGAAGCATGGGACACACATCGAAATGAACGGGATACAGGGTGGGAGAATACCTATACAGAGAATACAGACACACATTATTATTCCAGCATCTCCCTTTCTCCCTGTTCCTTTCAAAGTATTCCATTATGATTCACATTTTATTACATCTTCTCAAAAAATAAAAGCTCACGCTGCGTGTGTGTGTGTGTGTACGGCAAGCTTAATTCTCTTTTTTTAAATGAACGACGAACGATATACATCAAATCAACATCATTACCATCTTTGCAATCATTGCGCCTTTGCTTTTTGGGATTCCCTGAAAATAGAGAACAAAATAGAGAATGAGTTGAAGTTCTCTTATATTCACTTTTATCACAATTTTATTATCCCTGCTGTGTAGCAAGGATGAAATGAAGTTTTTGTTGGGCGAAGAAGCAATTAATCCTTCCTAGATAATGTGCTTCAATGGAATAGAATTATGGGAATATCCACAAAATTCGATTCCTTGAGTCTTTCTCTCACACTGCATTTTATTACAGGGTTTGCATGTTTTCTCGTTTTTTTGCTACTGCTTAAACAATGATGGCCAAAAATAGTGTACACTGTAGGGCATCATAATCCCATTTTCTCATTAGAACCATCTCATCATAATCTCATGAGGCTACTCTTTCATTTCTTTCAGCTTTCATTACATGACAAACCAGAGTGTATAATATCGTGATGATAATGAGGAAAAAATAAATTGAAAATCTAAGAGAATTGCCTTAATCCGTAACGAAATCGCTTTTCTGAAGCTTTTCGCCATGCTATTACTTTTACTACACTACATACGTTCAACATTACTTTCATTGTAGCATGAGGATAATGCTAGATTAACTATGAAAATTGAGTGCATATGGGTGGATGATTTTAGTTCTGCTTCAAATTTGCTGATTTGAAGCGTAAAAATTCAATACAACATCACACAAGGCGCTTACAGTAATTGCTTACAAGGCTTACATTTCTGTTTGCTTCCCCTTTTATGCTTACGTTGAAGCTACCCAAAATAGTAAAAATTCCTTTACAGTATTATATACATAGGTACATTTTACAAATGCATCACTAGTATCGTCTTCATTGCATGGTTAAAAGAGAAACTTAATTTGTATTCCAAGGCGAGAAGTCTCTTTGTCCTTCGTGCATTTGTTTTAGATTACTCAAAGGAAATTAAATTTTGGTTTTCTCCGAACGCTGCGCTGATTGCAGCTCTCAGCGGCACTGGAAAAGGTAAGCCTTTCTTGGAGCACATGTACCTAACCTAATATTTTTGTATTCATCATTTAGTTGAGTGGAATAAGGATTTTCACGAAAACCATAAAACCGAATACGGTTTTAGGTGCGTAATAAGTTTAATGCAGACTGACATACATATAAGTACATAGTTCTGTATTACTTATACATGTTATATTCACGTTTACAAGTAATTTATGTGTTTATATGTATCTAAGTATCCATGTATGTCTTCAATCACCAAAAAAAACCTGTGGGATCTGAACGTGGCTCCGAAATACTCCAATGAACTCCCTTATAAAGCCAAGGCAAAAGGTTTCAGAAACTGACTCGCCCTTAATGCGACAAAGGAAAGTTATACTAATTGTAAGCCCGTAGTGTTAAAGATTGTGTTACGCTACTTACTCATTAAAGATATGATAATGCTTTAAAAATAAAAATAAATAGTGTGTTTATAATTAGTTTCCTGTACTGTGCATAGTGTAAACTACAAACCGAATTAAGCGCATAATTTATATTAAAGCTTCGTGTCAAAAATGCATCACTCATACTATATTATACTCTGTCCACATTTTGATTTTACTCGAAGGACCGTGGCCAGCATTCACACAACAAACTGGTTCCTTGCCCTGCCGGTTCACTCATAGTTAGTAAACAACCCATCTCCACAAATAGCACTAGTACTGAAAACCACCATATATTTCAGAAAATCAAGAAGCTTTACCAGTTAGCAAGTTAGCGCTATCTAAACCCTTAACTCTGTCTGACCATGTTTTCCCGCATCCCGAGAAATACAATTAAAATCGCTCTCATTTTAGTTAGTAGCTCATACGTGATCTGTGGTGGTGGTGGTGTGTAGCGGTAAGCTAGTTGATGTGAACTGACGTTCGTACACATACAGACAAGTTGGACACTTTTGGGAAATGGATCGATCTGTGCATCGAGAATAGCAGTTGCATAAGCCATTCATCTATTCTTCCGTTTGTTTTCCCCCTTCTTCCTTTCCTTGAGGAACATTACTTTCGAATTCCTTTTCCTATGACGATACCATGCCACCACCACCAGACTCCAATTTATACTTCTCCCTCCTTAATATGTCGACAGTGGCAATAAGTTACCATGTAAAGGGAAAGTGGTTGACTAACAAACTCCACGAAAAGTTGCTGTATCCGCTGCGGGACGCTTCTACAGAATAATATCATGTACTTTTTGCTCCTCTCGAGGAATCACAGCTAGACGAGCCAAGGCGATGCAGACGAACACCAACCCTCATACTTTTGGGGTTTTGCATTTTGCATAGTAACTGCTTGCAAGCAAAAGTCCTCCTGTTCGTACAACTAACGTATTATCCCGGTGAAGGTACAATCTCCAGAAGCGCAGCAGAGAATACCTTTCTACTGGTTTAAAAAAATAACTTCTTGCATTTTATAACCGAAATTATTCCACTCGAAAAGCAGATCCCCAACGGTTGATAAGAGTTTTCCTCCTTTGATGATAAGAGTACTTAATATGCTCGGAGGAACATGCTGTTTCTGCTAATTTCAAATGGAACGAAGCATGTATGTGTTTGAAAGAATGACATAATATTATTCAGGGGAGACATGCCAAATGCCAGCCGTCATCTAACAACATGAGGACGAAATGTTACAATGACGGTTGGTGAGGACGAACGCCAAATGAAAACCCCAGTGTCGCTATTTAATACATAGATTGTAGATGTTTTTGCTATATTTGCATTCCTTAAGGAAGCAGGAATCCTAACGGCGAAATTTTTATTTTAAAAAAATTGCTGAAGACGAATGAAAATTTGCTAGCAGAGCTTTAAAAAAGATAATACGTAAGAATAAGAATGCTTCCTATCATTCACATATGTAAACGGACCAGAACCACGGAAAGCATAATATATTATGCTCATAAAAATATTGTATTTTAATGTAATGCATATATCAGCTAGGAGCGAGCGCATTTCTCTTTAAACTACCTTCATACTTGAACACTACTGTTTCTAAAATGCTTAAACGCTCATTGTACGCCATACAAGTGGCCAACTTCAGGTTCGCCGAATGGTCACAGACTTGGATTTTTATGTTATTCGGCTTTTTTTGTTGGCTCTCTTCCCTTTCCCTTCAAAAGACTCAAAGCAGACTTGTGTCGTCTTCCAAAATGAGAGACATGTGCTCATATAAGAAGGACTAACTAGAATAACTTGATGTATTTTCCTTCAAAACGAATGCTTCTCTCTGGGTCTTTACAGGATTTTTTTCTTGTTACAATTCCAAGTGATTTTCATCCACTCCACTTTTTTTCTAAAATGTGTGTGCACCTACAATCAGAATCGGAGGGCAAGTATAAGTAAACTGTGAAGTAGGTATGTTCATAATATATATATATATACAGAATATAGAGAGGATTTTCAAATCAGGTTTATTTATAGTGAGCCAACGGCTTACCAGACTACTGTGTTGAGACAGGTAAGACAGACAAGTTGACGGGGTTGGAGCAAAGAAGGAAAAGTCTGAAAGATATGGTCGGGGATGGCAAGCACCCATAAAAATTGCTGCAGATTGCTTTCCCCTTTTCACTTGAGCCCTAGCCATAGGGCCAGCTCCAATGTGTGATTCCACTGCTTTTGTGACTCTTTTAAAATACGACTGTGTAGTAGACACACGTACGCAGCAGTCGGAAGTTATCAGCAAGTGTAAAATACTTTATGCATTCATACTTCTGCCATTTCAAAAAATCTCGCATTTTAACTTTCACTCTTCATGGTTCGTTGAAATCTAATGGCAAAAACTTCTTTCCCAGATGATGATGGGTTTCCTTCCATCAGACAATTTTATACATGGCTGTGTATGCAATGTGGAAACGAATAATAATATTTTAGGCACCTTCCAACAAAACAAGTTGACAACACATTGCATATCTTGTATCCCCACCACTGAAGAAAATATATGTTCTTTTTAAATTCGTTGGGAAAAAAAGACATTTTCACGGATAATCTTTTTGAATTTTTAGTACTGAATTTGCTACGATAAATCATGCAGTAAAGGGACTTTTTTGCTACAAAATGGTAAAGATTC
>JAQIWO010000983.1:0-11515 GCA_034695405.1 Entomobrya muscorum | reverse complement strand
TTAAGGATTTGAATCCCCGCCCCCAAACCTCAGCCCCAGCTCCTCACTCGAAAGATTTTCCAGCTTATCTGCAACTACACCAAATATAATAACATAATTAGTTATTATGATTAGCACACAGAAGTGGGAAACTAAACTCACTGTCAGATCTCAGAAGCTGCAGCTGCTTGTTTAGATGATCCTTCCTCTTGATTTCCACACTGCAACCGTCCACTCCACACGTGAAAGTCTTCCACGGACTTACAGCCCCTGTCATCATGACCTTCCAATTTGGGAGCACCTGCGAGGGATCCAGCCCATGAACTACGGTGATATGTCGGCGAAGGTTATCCAGTCCAGAAGTCCTGTCGCGTTGCAGTAGGGAACTGGACACTTGTTCCATTTCAGGTTCTCATCTGGCGGCGGCGTCATGTGGCGGAGGAGGGCGTCCCATCGCTTCAGAACCTTCCCACATGTTGGGCACTGCAAATCCATTAATATTCTTTCTCCTTCTCCTCTTTCTGAACACAAAAAAAAACAGATACCCACAACAATTTAAAAAAATAACTCAACCACGCATACAAATATTCATTTTTGAAGGAACACTCCGGTTATTATGAAATATCAACAATTAGTTATTGATTACCTGCTGCTGAGGTCGTGTCAACAACGCCTCCTCAGGCAATAGAATTTATTATTGAGAAAATTTAGGAATTTACAAGACATTTAATTTTTAAGTTTCTCCTTATACAAGTTGATTATATTTACTAGATATTCAATGCCAGGTTTTAAATTTTTTACGTTTTTTTAAATAGATGTTTTATTCATAGAAATTTTTTTTTGGAATTTCATTCCCAGTTACGGAGTATTCATAGGGTCCAAAAATTCTATGAAATGTAAACTTTGACATTAATGTTTCATTTGAACTAAAAAGGGTTTTTACGCAGCTATTTTTTTCGACAGGTAATACGGAGTACCATTAGAAGTTTTGCATTTAATTTTCTGCACCTAATTTTTCTGCAATCAAATCAACGAGTGATTTAATATTACTCAAAAACACTTTTTGTCTCAAAATCATCCCCATTCCATTGAACACTTGATATGCAAAGATACTTGTTAAAAAGCTTATGATTCATGATCTTTAAAAAAGAAGCATCATCATCTACTTTCTTTCTACTTTCTACTTTCTACTTGACACCTTGCAACTTTTCCCATGGACAAGAGAAAGCAGGATTTCATGTACTTAGTTTGGACAGCTCATAATCTATATTATTGGCAAACTATGCCATCGCTTTTACATAGGATAAAACTGAAAATGATTAGACATGAAAGAGGCAATATTTTCAATGGAATTTGTTTTTTATCCTTGTATAAAGAACGTGATCTATAATTTCAAGTTTACTCATTAGCCTGAAATATATATGTAAATAAGTAGGTATATACTATGTGCTAAAGTATTTGTTGTATGTTATTTGGAAGAAAATAAAAATTGTTTTTAAATGGATGCAAGGAATTTTTTAAAGTTTTGTTTGCAGCAGGCGTTTTAAAGCTTTGAATGTATTGAATGTGCATTCGCATTTTTTCCTTCTATTTTTGTGTAACTATAGCGCTACTGCTGTGGTTATTGAATCTAGTGATCTACCATTTCACTATATGCCATCAAAACACAGCAGACGGCGTGTAACTGTCTAATGGTTATACATATATTACATATATTATATATATGCAGAGGTGGAAAAAGTTCAGTTTGGTACAATAATTATGCAGTTGTCAAAGTAATTTTTGTCACATGAAATAAAATAAAGCGCAGGTTACACTGCGTTTAGCATTTTAAGAATTTATAAGATAACTAAAAACTATAAATAAGTTAAATTGCTGTTAATTCCGTTGCATTATGTATTTCTTACCAAATTGAAGTAGATCATTGAAACAATTTTCAATTATCTATTTGATGTCATGATAGGGTAGAAGAAGTAGTCAGAAATGTTTTTTTATTTCAGTTTACACTCTCAAAATAGTTATAACCCTTCTTCGCAATAGTTTATAAAATCTATCAGACTTTTCCATAGAAATAATGTTCTGCTTTCCTGGGTTCACTTTTTTTTCAGTCGCATCCTTCGTTTTTTCCGCAAAAATGGCTATCATGGATTCACATGAGTTTCCACAAACAACATTTTGCAACAGTACGATTGCAACTGACCAGGAGAAAAAGAGGTTGAACACTAGTCGGGTTAGCAATTCAATGTTACGATCACGAATGTCTTCTGGATTCTTGGAACACGAAAGTTTTTTTTTGCTTGATGTAACACTATTGTTTTGGGAACCAATGAAAGCAAAACAAAGTCAGTCCTGCCTTATCCAGTTGAAAAAATGACAAATTTGACGCAAACTAAACGCAAAAATTAAGAAAAGGAGCTCCACTTGCAAAAAGAGTTATCTGTTCAACTGTTTCTTCATTGATGTAACTAATTATATTTTTTTTAAAGATTATATTAATTTCCCGGACAGTAATAAAAATAATGCGTATCATGTAACTTGTGACTTGCCATCACAATTGTTTCTTCATTTTTACGGCTTGCACTGAAAACTTTTGAACTGGCTCATGTATATTGTGTTGCCAGTCATATAAGGGCAATCGGTCTATTAAAGATTACCGCATCCGTATTTATACTTAATTGAAATGGGCTATCAAATTAATTATTAAAGTTTCAAAATAAAATATTTACTGATTGAAGCTGGAGTTTGGAGGATTCTTGGATATTATTTTAGTGTATTTAATATTGCATAAACTGTAATTTAAATTAATTTTTTTTGCAGAATACCTAAATTCCCTTGGCATTGCAAATAGAGAATAATCCTAGCAAATAAATTTATTTAAGCGACAAAGTCAGTCAACACATGCAGGAATGGTTGGTTTAACACAAAAGTAAGTAAATGCAAAGGTAGAAATTTTTATTTTTATTATGAGTTCAATAAGTTACAGTTTTTTTGCAAGTAATTTCATATATAAGCTCATGACTATGGCTAACCTATAAAAGGTAAAATAAACAGTAAAATAAACTTATTTATAAACAAATGGTAAATATAGAATTGAAGAAAACTTGATAGCACGCAAAATAAAATTTATTTTATCTATTTTTGGTGTGGTTGAATGAACCATATTTAAAATTGAAATGCATGCATCGCATATTAATATAAGTATTACCTTAGCATGTTCCGTAAAAAATGAAACTCAATAATATTTACCGCCTATTATATAAATTATGTGTATTCGGAGTTATTAGAGAACAACTTTTGCTTTGCACTGTATTAGAACTTGAACTTGGTCCGAATCACCAGAATCAGCGTTTTTTCAGCGTTAAAGCTTATCATTTTGAACCGAGAAAATTGATATGTCCAGTTTAAATATTTTAACCTGCTTCTAATACAATATTAATACTCAAATAAATGCGGTGTCATTAGCTTTGTCTTATGAAGCTAAGAAAAGAACATACAGATTGAAAGAATAGACGAGGAAGAGGATGTATGGAGAGAAAAAATGACATGGTCACCAGAGAAAAAAGTAAGCTATACAAACGCACTATCAGAATTCTATGTGGAGGATAATATCATCGAATGCATAAACAATGCCATAAAAAATGCAGCTACGCAAATAGGAGTAATGAAAGTGACAAGCACGCAAGGCTCAAACTTCAAACCATGGTATGATAAAGAATGTAGACAGGCCAAGAAGCTGCTTAACCAAGCAACTTACAAAGCACGTAAAGCTGTATGGAAAAAAGAGGAAAGGAACACAGTAGTGAGATTACGTAGTGAATACCTACAAGTAAGGAAGCGGAAAAACGAATATCATGACAATCTAAACACAGCAAAAAACTCAGCATTTAACCCACAAAGTTTTTGGAAAACAGTAAAACCAAGCAAACGAAAAGAGTGCAGTTCAAACCCTTTACACGCTGAAGATTGGGAACAATTTTA
Organism: Entomobrya muscorum; assembly: GCA_034695405.1. Lineage (NCBI taxonomy): Eukaryota > Metazoa > Arthropoda > Collembola > Entomobryomorpha > Entomobryidae > Entomobrya > Entomobrya muscorum. Next base: position 7,558 of record JAQIWO010000983.1, on the reverse strand, counting down.
TAAAACAATCATGCCAGAAAGATCAGTAGACAAAACAATATTTTACGACGCGACAAATTAACACTTAGCTGAACCATTTCATAGATATGAATTGCAGGCTGTTCTGAAAAAACTAGCATCACATAAAGCACCTGGCATTGACGGGATTAGCAATGAATTTTACAAAGATCTACCAGACACTCACATTGACATTTTATTAACTGCGATAAACAGCATAGTCGAGATAGAATGCATGCCAGAAAGTTGGTATGAATCGGAGACAGTAATGTTACATAAAAAAGGAGATAAAACACAAGCAAAAAATTATAGACCGATAGCACTCTTAAATGCATCATCCAAAATTTTCACAGCACTACTATGCCAAAGATTATCGAAAAAGGCTAGTGAGAATGGAATACTAACAGAATTCCAGGGAGGGTTTAGAGCTCAGCGTAGCTGTGCAGATCAGATCTTCACATTAAATACGATCATACAAAGCAAGTTGAGAAAAAAGAATAGGAAACTACGCTTTATTCATCGACAGCATACAGCCTTCCCAAGCATACAGCACACACGACTATGGAAAAAACTGTATGACATAGGCTTACCTAGTAAGTATATTAGACTTATCAGAAATCTCTATGAAAAATCGTTTACAAAAATAAGGGTGTAAAATAATAATAAAAATATCTCAAGGAGATTCATTGTCACCACTTATTTTTAGCTTATATATCGCAGACATCCAAGACTACCTGTCCAAGTTTGGCTTAGGCATTGAGATAATGAATGTAATAATATACATACTATGCTTCGCAGATGATATGGTCCTAGTAGCGAATAATGAAAAGGAATTACAGAAGAAATTGACAAACTGCAAATTTATTTCAACAACTTAAGTCTTAAAGTTAACCTACACAAAACAAAAGTAATGGTGTCTAGAAAAGGAGGAAAACTCAAAAAAGGATTACAATTCACATATGAAGGAAAACCTATTGAAATTGTGAATAAATATACGTACTTGGGTGTTCCTTTCTCATCATCAGGAGTGTTTAGGCACGCCGCACAACATTTTAAGAAAAAAGGAATGCAAGCAATTAATTCAGTCTGGGAAACCATAACTAGAGGCAAAATGACGGCCTGGGATAATCAAATGATGATGTCAACTTCCATTGTGCAGGCGGTAACATTATACTGCTCACACATTTGGGGATGGCATTATACATATGTAAGACATTAATGTAGTGCAAAACCAATTCATACGAACAGCATTGAGATTGCATAGACGAGTACCTAGTTATATTATACGACTTGAAACAGGAACAAAACCACTTGAAATTTATATGATGAAACAAACATTAAACTTTTGGATGAAAATGTTGTTGACGGAAGATGATAGATATGTAATAGCATGTTTCAAATACCAAGTTCATTTCAGCCAGGAAAGACATGAGAAAAAAACAGCTTAAACTGTGGACTGACAATCAGAAAAATGTTAAGTGATGTTGGCTTTGTACATCTTTGGAATAGTCAAGATTTAATTGCAATAACAGCATCATATAGCAACGTAATCAGAACAATGACAGACAAAAACAGGGAAATCATGATGCGGAAATTAGAGTCAGCGGAATCTGTGTATGCTTACTACAAACATCTCGTGCCAGAGCAAAAAGCCCACTATCTCATACATTTAAAAGAACGGCCTTTAATGCGTTTGTACGCACAAGCCAGAATGAACCAAGGTCAATTTTCATACGGAATAGATTTTTACCAGTTAGAAAGCACTGAGCAATGCACTTTTTGTAATACTCAAGAAAACGATACTCTTTATCATTTCCTTTGGAAATGTAAACAGCACGTGTCACTATGAAATACTTGTCTACGTCAATAATTTAGTTCGCAATGGTGTAAAAACACGGAAGATTTTATGACAATACTCAATAGCACTGAAATTCAACAAATAAAACATATAGCACTATATGTATTAGGCAATCTGAAAGAAAGATTATTCATTACCAAAGAAGCTCAAAACTGTGAACTCTGAAAACTCACTAGTCAATACCCAATATATCTCGGAAAACAATTGCATAAAAACGTACTCCGAAAAATGATGGAAATTAAACCAACTGCTCTGCTAATAGGTAAATAATCTAATAAAAAAAATACTTAAGATAATCTTATTTAATTAAATTTAATTAAATTAAACAAAGTAGCATTATAATTAAGAAGGCTAAGTTTTTAATTAATCCTTACTAACCCACAAGAAGAAAATAAATTAAGTTAATCGTTTCCAATTTTTGTAATAGCCATACTTTGTGGCTACTTTGCTGGTACAAAAGCGGCACCGGTAGTTGCAGTAGCAAAAGGGGTAATGCATGGACTGGGCGGAATTGCTGATTTCGTACACAGCGTGAGAAACGCTTACGGGAAAGAAGGTGACTTTGCCGATAAAATGGGTTTGACTACTCACACGTGTACAATGGATTGTTACAATACCAAGTTGTGAATGCTTACCTAAACCGTAATAACGCCGAAGTCCTAGCTCAATTAAAAGAGGAGCAGCACAAAACTGCTGAAGCAATAATTTTTGGAGGTATAATTGTAATAGTTGAAGTAGCTTTGATTATAGCCATGATATACAAAAAGATTTTCAAAAGCAGTTAAATATATATTATTGAACAATGACCCAAATGTTACCCTTAACAATAAATAATATTAATAGTTTAAGATATGAATAAGCTGAATAACTTACAAATGTATACGAATCAGTTCTCATTTTATTTTATTTTGTAATATTTTATTTTTGTAATTTTGAAATTGTTGTTTCATGGGGCATCCCAAAAGAAACTTAAATAAATAAATACATACATACATACATACATACATACATAATAAGAACTCCAGAACGTATGTTTATGCTCTAAAGCAATTAATAAAGAAAGTTGAACTCTTCCGGGTTTGCAACTGCTCCGCTGAAATTAATGATCGTGATTATGTTCCCGAATTATAATAAAAATCAATGTAGGTTTCAAACATTATATTTCATAAGTTCACAATTCTGTATTTTTGTGCTGAAATATTAACAGCATCGAGCATTATAAAATATTTTAACAAATATTTAGCTAATACTCAATGCATATATTTATTATTGATATTACTGTTAACAAATGAACTTAAATTTTGTCCTCATAAATCTTCAATGCATTCATACCAGATGTGTTTCATCAACTTGGAAGTCGAGGGCTGGTAATCACACATATTATGGAATGGGAGCAAAACTAGGTCGTATTTCAACTGAAACTTGTGAGCTTTCTTGTAAAAGGTAAATTGGATGATACGTGCGCCAAAAGTTTTTTTTTCACTTTTGATTGAGCTCCATGCGGCCTATGCCGGAGTGTCACAATCTGTAGGTACATTCGAAGCAATACAGAATTCAAAGGATCAGCAAATTAGCAAGTTACAAAGTACGTTTTAAAAATAAGCAATATCAAGCTAATTCTAACTGTATTCAAAATTATTATCTATATTTTGCTCCAGAAGTTTTTTCAAATTTAAACAAGCAAATCAGTTTTGCTTTCTATTCCATACATTTATACTCCTAATCTTCCGTTTTTAATTAAAAATATGTTGTGTTTATCACAATTTGTAATTGAGACCACATGTCCACATTTATTCCACTTTTTTAATGTAATCAAATCAAAAGTTGGAAAGCCAAACTCAGGAAAGTTCCCGTTTTTCCTTTCAACCAATTTCGCTGACTGAAAAAAGATCATTGAAATAAAAACGACAGTTTAAAACAAGTGCAACTATAAGTGTGAAAATGAGAATGTGTTTAACTAAGCTTGATGTTGCAATAATATATATTTTAAATAAATTTTAAATAAATCGATCAATACACTATATCCGATGCATTCTAAATGTACATTTAACGAGTGAATTCAATTTTGAGCAGGGCAGATATCTATGGTCTCTGGACGCTGAGACATTTTGCCTGATACAAAAATAGAATTATTTCCAATTTTAGACTTCTGCCGTTTTACTACAAAATTCAAAGAGCATGCCAGTTGTGAATTAATTATAATATAGATTAATTATAATTATATTATAATAGATTTTTTTTCATATCTCTATCATGCGTTTTTAAATTAACAGTTTTTATGCCAAGCCCGACCTTTAAAATGAAGTGCAATTTTCAAAAGTACCAAAATTTATAATCTACCAAGACAACATCAAAAGACGTGACCCCGGTTTCCTCCACACTCACATTCGAAGTACTTTCACTTTATGACACTGTCACATGCACGCATGTTGTAAATTATGAAGTAGAGCACTTTAAATTATATAAAAAGCTTTTAACTGGATTTCTTCTGTTGCCCATATCATCTTGAAGAACAAACATAAAAAGCAGGCTTCTCTCCGGTTCCAAAAACATGTTTCAAGTGATCAAATACTTGGTTGACAACACACAAGTATGCTTTAGCAGTTATTTTTACAAGTACATCCACTTCTGCTACTTAATCCCAAACTTAAAAAATTCACAAAATCATAAAATCATAAAAATCATAAAATTCAACAGAAAAACATAAGAAGAAACGTGGATAATGGACGCTTATTCTTTCTATATCTTTTCTGCAAAAGAATGCGATCCGTAAAATCTAACAAAATCTGACGTGGACTAATGTGCAGCAAAACATTTTATTTCAGTCCTAAAAACGCCCATTCCAACACAACGATCCTAAAATGCGGAAGAAAGCGGCCAGCAAAGTTTTAGTTTCTTAATCGCTACGCTGCTGTTTAGAAGACATAAAACTTTAATTAAATTCAGTTTAGATTTGATTTAATTCAACTCCACCAGGGATGGTATGGCACTAGTTAAATCCGTAAACCGACAGACAGATATTGAGGGGACTTGAATACCTAATCGCGTTAAGTTTTTTTTCCAATCCAGACGGCAAAACTCAACTTATTATATTTCAACTGAGTTCTTAAAAAATAAGGTGAATAGTTTGCTTTTCCAAAATAAACATTGTTGACTTTATCAAGTGTTAACGGCAAAGTCGGTAATATCTGATTTTTATTATGCAAGCCATGCTGTGTTGTGATGTGATGAATAACTGTGTCTTACCAAAAAAAAATTCAATAACTTTAAATTATTTTACGTCGTCCAAGATACCAAACTTTGAATTAAATTTAAATAATTTTCATGTTCTTGCATGGAGTGAAAATGTATTATACTATCACACGTTTGTATCGTAAATTTTTAGTTTCAGCTTTTCATATTTTTTTTGAAAAATAATCGAGAAGTGAAATGAGTCACAGCAAGGAAAAAATACGAAGTAAAATAACTTTTACTACAACGAGAATTATGATGAATACTTTTAATGCAAATCACTCAATGAGATTAGACATTGATTTAATCGATAATCTCAACAAAACACGCAAAACTCTCTTCAACAAAAATATAAATATTTTTAAGAATTAAATACAATGTGGCACTGCTTTTTCATTGCTTATTTGCAGGAGCCCATGTCCCCAAAATTTACAATTTTTTTCCATTGACGATAAGTTTTGCTTTTGTTTGTTTTATTAATGATCGCCAGTGGATTTTTAGTTGATAAATCTCCAATTTCTCATCCATTATATTTACATATCAATATCATGCATTTCTGGGTGTTTAATTTCGGTACTAAGTAGTATACTGATTTCTCCTGCTTTCACATATAATTCATTCATTTGATTCTATTTCTTGCTCAGTAAGCATTCCATCTTTCAGGATATATGGGATTAATTTGAAAACTAATAAATAATTCGTCTTCGAACTTAGACATTTTATCAACTAAACGCATAAATTTGTGTACGCTCAGTAACACTTTCATAACATCATTTAAGCTTTCACTAAGAGTTTCGTTCATTCTAAACTGCAACCAATGGCTTCTCTCATTTTCCCCTCTGCATGTATGTTATGGTTACGACGAATACTGATAGAATGGCTCCACGATGAAACAATGTATTTACGATGAAATGAATTTTCAATGAAATTTCGATTATCAACATAAATTGCTATTTTAGCATAGCGCAAAAGTAGTTCACTCTTAATGTTTTCATGAGCATACATTAAAAGGTTTTGTCGCTAATTTGTCCCTATTGTCCTCAGAAAGGTATAAAATCTCCAATTGAACCAATTAAAAAGGGAAAGAATCGAAAAAATTTAACCACTAGGCTATGTTTATGCTCCTGCACTGATGACGTGAAACAAAGTAGGCAAGGATGGAAATTCTGTAAATGCAAAAAGTCCACTCTCTTGCTGTCAATTTGCGATTGGTTTGGCTAACGGATAAGTAAGATAACGGATAACATGAATTGTTATATATTGTAGACATTGTTTACTAAATGCGTGAAAAGATGAAATGTCGTAATTTAAAGATATTATTATTTTGAATCAACCATTTGGGAGTTGAAGCAATCATTTTACAAATCTACAAATTCACACCTTTGTTCATTTCACTTGACTCAAAGAAGAGACAGAGTGGGCGCACGATCTAAGTGCTACTGTCATGTTTTTTGTCCAAAAGGTTAAAGATTGGCCTCTAACTTCATCATAAATCGAAAAATATTAGCAAGTTTCATAAACTTTACTGTTTCTAAAGGCAGTGGTTTACATAACAGTTTAAAGCTATATTTTTAAAAAATACTGAATTATTTTCTGCTTAAATTGCAATACTAACACTTCTGTCATATTTCTTAATCTCTATATTCCTCTTTACGCTGTTGTTTCGAAGCTTGTAAATTCTGAGCTTTCAGGATGAAAATCGAAACAGACGGAATAATAAAGATGTGAAGATGTCTGACTCACTACGAAAGTTCAAATTTCTCACACAAAAATAGAAAGGGATAGGTTTTTATTTTAACATTTAACAACAACAAAACGCACTAGTTTTTTTCACTCCTTTATAATTAGTCAAAATTAACAAGAACTAACAGTACAACAATAACTTAACATAATTTTTTTGCTTCCAGTAATCTTATGATCACTTCCACATTATGTACGTTTAACCCAAATTAATTTTTAGCAATGAACATAAGCTCGGGAATTCTTTATTTATTTTACAAGAAAGACTTGTCGTTTAAAATTTTTTCTCGGTTACCAACATGCATAAAAACACGCTGGCTTGAATCAAGCAGCAGGAAAGCGCAAGTTTACGGGAGAATCTTAATATTACATTGAGTAAACTGCAATCACTAAAATTATTGTGAATTGGCAGGCTACCCAAGTCCCATTTTCTTTATCAGCTTCGTTGTTGATTTAAAGGAAATAGGACGAACTTAATTATAGATTTTCTTTCCAGAATTTTAAAAGCTTTTATTATCATTTCATATGTTGCTCGTCCTACGTTTTCTATATTTCTCCATCTTTCATAAACCACTTATTTTTGTAGACGTCAAGAATTTTTTCCCAGTCTAGTCAGCAAGTTAACCAGTATACTCTGACTCCCCGACACCACTTCTATCATGAAACTTCCATTCGATTTACCTATGAAAAAAATACATGTGAAAAATAGTAATAAGTAAATGGGAACTTCTT
>JAQIWO010000982.1:0-11516 GCA_034695405.1 Entomobrya muscorum | reverse complement strand
TTAAGTACACACATCCCTTAACTCCGCCTTGTTCCACTTGCAGCTGGTGCCACATTCCTACTTTCTTTTTTTCTTGATAAAATTGCATCTAGTTAGTACTTCAAATTTCGACATTTGCAACACCAGCATGAGTCGACACGAAAAGGCATTTTCTTCAACAGAATTTTGAAATGAATTTTACAGTGATATTTCTCGAGTATGAACCAGAAAATGAAAATCAGACGCTCCTGTGCTTATACAGCTTGTGTGCAGCAATATATAGGGAGAATTGTAAACATACTTTACTTTTCAATGTAGATGTGTGTCTACTCTGCAGAATTTTTTCCGGTGAAAAGCACGTAGCCTCCATAGAATGTAACATTTCCTCTTGATGTGAGTTTTAATTCCCTGCTCACGTTCCTACTTTAGTTCCTCGTATTTATGTGTCTTGGGAATGGACTTGGCAGCCATTAGATAGCAGCTATATGTGTGTACGCCATACCACCAGAAAACTGTGAATTGGAATGAATGAAAGAGAGGAAAAAGCTCCAAAAGCACGGAATTCGGATTAAACGGGATAAATGCAGACTAGCAAAAAGCTTTCTCTCGTTATTTCCCTCCACCTCCCTCCTTCCCCTTTCTAACACAGCTTTTGAATCTCTATGTCATGTTTCAAGTCTGTTAGATAAAGTTGCTGCTGAGGAGTTTTTGTTGTCGGGTAATCGCATTTTATGTAGCAGACATGCATAGTATTTTTTAAAGCTGGGGTAAAGCACATAGTGTCCTTATGACTTTCTGCGACGGATGTTCACAGCTAGATTAGGTATATGCATAATATATACATTTATACATCTCACATTATAGCACCTTTTGACTCTCCTTTGTCTCAACTGCGTACAAACTTCAACAAGAATGTCTTCAATTCAACGTAAACAAAAACGATCCTGATGATTATAGAACAAAATGATAACTGCACACATTTTTGTTATACCTGAGAGTACACGACACGTAGCGGCAAAAATTGACGGTACATATGTCTTTAATGTTTCTTTTGCAAAGAAGTTTCAATTACAAAATGACTCCTTACGAGAAAAGCAACAAGACGATTTTCAGATATTAACCATATCCAGATTGGATGACAACATTCACACATCTCTCGTCCTGAATACTCATGTACACATAATGAAGACATGATTTGTTTCGTTCTACTATTATTTGATTAACCAATGTCGAAAATTTCATAATAAGCTAAGTGTTTTCCTTCTAAATCCTTTGAGGCCTTATTCAACTTCGGTTTTCATGCATACAGTTTACAAAATATATTCCATAACAGTTTTGTACAAGTTTTTCTACTTGCGTTTAATATTTTGCCGAATCTTAACTAATTTTTGACTCGAATAAAACTTAAAATATTAAATTTTTAAGCCACTTTTTTTGCAAAAATGTTCTTTATATCCGTTTGATTTACATACTGCATGCTAAAGAAATTTAAATACTATTCCAATGCACAATAATTTCAAAAGCCATTCATAGTAAAATTATTCAGGTCTTAGACTTAAATTTTACCCACTAACATAGATTTTCACAAATGGTTTTATAGACACTATAAGTCCTACAAATTTGTATAGACTTTATGCGTGTTCTTATTTTTCAAAGTATGCATACACGCCATAAACACATATTATTTCATTTATTTTCGGGTTCATTTTAAAATGATCGTCGGCTCCACACGCGGCTGGTATTGGTCAGCAAGCCTGTAATTACATCATGACTCAAAATATCCCCCGGCGTTCCCTTTTCTTCAATTTAAGCTGACCAACGAAGAAGTTACAACCCCTTTCCAAACTGAAATACGAACAAAAGATATCACAATATATTTAAGGTAGCTCAAGTTCTTTGGATGCTCTTCTCAATAACATATTATTACCACTGGCTTTTGCTCAGCGACGGGAGAGAGAGAAGTCTTTGTAAATGATCACCTTTGTTCACTCAGCAGACGGACAAGATGAGGCAGGCATGCATCTTAGGTATATACATACACAGAGGTAGCAACAGAAGACTCGACTCGTTAGCTTGGCTTGCTAAACTTGTTTTTTATCTACATCTTCCATGTAAGGTGTCCATGATTTTTTGAGCGATGCGTGGTTTTTATAAGGGGTAGAATTCTGTAGATACGTGTATCTACGTTGGTAGGTGAACGTCTCATTGCTCGAACAAAACGATGAGCTGCCCTCACCATTTTTCTTCCAGTCGGACGGAATTTATCCATTATTTATTCGATATCTCTTCATACACGACTCCTGACTGGTTTCTTGCGCATCTTGTAAGAAGCCTGGAGGAAGAAACAAGGAATGTCAGTATAACTAAAACTGTATATATGTATACATTCACAATATTATATAAACTTCATAAGAAATAACAAGCAAAGCAAAACTGAAAAACAAAAAAGATGCATAATATATATATTACGCATATACATACAATGTAATAAAAAAACTCAATTCATGTTTTCTTGAAATCATATTTCCTGTTAAAGTTACTTCAATGATCCAGAACGAGTTTTCAGTTTCTTTTTGGTACCTTATTCGATTCGCTCTTTTTTCAGCTACTTTTGTACAATTTATTTTTTCTCAAAAAGCAAAGTCTATATAGTATGGTTGGAATTCCAGTTAAAAACAAATTGTGACTATCGAATGGTTAGCTTCTCACAGTTTTAACGGACCAAAAATTACTTTCTTGCCAGGCTCAACCACTATACTAGACTACGGTTGCACCAAAATAAGAAAATGCAACGTGAAAGGGCCTTTTAGGTATATGTGCATACTAACAGAGAAGAGAGATAGACGAAACGAAGGCGAAGCACGAACTCACAAGAGAATAGTCCGTGGTTAATGCTCTTCTAATGTTTGTTCGTGGCATTTGCCCATTTCTCTTCATTTGATGTAATGCCAGTTTTCGGTTCATTTAGTTTACCTTCCTTTCGGTTTCAGCTCTTTTGCTTTACTTTCCTTGACTGGAAAATACGATGGGTTGGGATAGAATATTACAAAGTGTAGCAAAGCTATATATTTTTTGTTACGTTCTCAGTAAAAGAGGATGAGGAGGAAGCAAGCAAAGCAAAGTAAACTAATATATCGCGCTTCGCTACCAAAACCAACTAATATGGAGAGAAGAAGCGACTACTCCCTTCTTTACGTTGCTCTTCACCAGCAGAAACGAAATTGAAACTCGTATTTTCTCATTTTCTCTGAGTTAGGAGCTTTTTCGAGGGTGGAGGAAACTCATAGACATGTCAAAAAAGAGATGCTCAAAATTGGAAATTCAGAGTTCGTTTTTCGAAGCAGTGAAACGGAAACAAGGCACTTATTAGGCATATACACATATATCCATATGTATATAATACCTAGCCGTAAGAATCGCATTTTTTATGGGAAAACAGTAGCATTGGATCTAGCTAAGACGAAGACAAAAGACAAAATTGTGTTTAGATCGTTCTTGAATTACCCTTTATCTTTATATTAGAGGCTTATAGTTATAACCAGTAAATGGCTAGTAAAATAACAAGGATGCATGCGCACTACAGACTACTTATAAAATGATGATAAGTTCCTCATTTAATTTCAAACTGATTGATCAACTGAACTAAGCTCTTTGAGATATTTTTTTTTGGTTCTCCCAAGGATAATAACAAACTAGACACACCTACCTATTAACATGGTTCTGAGTTTCTTCCATGATAAAGTGTCAAGCTAAAGCCAAGTTAGCTGCATGATTTTTTACCATCAATTTTTCTCCAGATGAGGGAAGTTTTGATTAAGCTGGGAAATCGCAATAGGGTGATATAAGCATGTACAGAAAGAGTTGACACAGACAGCACCTTGTACTTTCTCTCTTCTCCCAAATGAAACCTTGATACGTACGAATTTGAATACCTTGGAATAACTCGTGATAAGGAAGTTGACTACTCTTCTTATTTCGTACTTAGGCCCTGGTCAAATTTGAAATATTCTAAATATTATATTTGTGGCAACGCTTTTGCCTTGTCAACTTTCCAAGTAATATTCGTCTGTCATTGAATGAAGCTGCTACTTTGGCGCTGCTGATATGAAAAGAAAGATATGCTTTGCTGGTTGGTTAAAATCTCTCTGAAAAAGCCTCCACTACGAATGTAAGAAGCAAGATATTATTCATGTGATGTGAGTGAACATGAGAGCGCTAGAACCCATTATGCAACACATTTTCAGAGAGGAAAAAGAAGAAAAGAAAGCATTGCATATTGCTGCTGCACTGGTAGATATTGTATGTGGATGCAGAGGAGAATAGAAGAAGCAGGAGCACTAAAGCAATTTCACGAAAGGGCTATAAATTACGAGTAGATAAAAAGGGAAAAAAGTGAAAGAAAAAGTAAAGTGCGAAATGACACTTTCCACATGAGCGCACAAAAGAGTCTCATAGTTCCCTCCTTTCATCTTTGCATGTTCCCTGTAAAAACTATTCTCTGAATGTGCTTGCTGGGTGCTTGTGTAGTAAAAGGAGAGAAGGAGAAGTACTAGTAGACGTCAACTCGAATGTCGTTTCACGTACAGATGAAAAATGGTCATGGGAATTTTTTTTCACGCCTTGAATTTTTCCTGAGAAATAATGGCTAGCTGAGTAAGATTCTCTAAGCGACTTTCCCCAATTTCTGTCACATCCCTTCTAAATTTATTTCTAGATCTGACAGAATATATTTTCGTGAAAGCTTATGAACTGCTGTGTCTGCTAGTGCTCTGTGAGTGGAGTGACAAAAGCACTACCGCAGTTTTCAGTAGCACTGGTATGGTGGTATCAACAGAGTATGAGTGCATATGGCTCCGAATCAAAAAATCGGCAGAAACGCTTTCTTAAGGATCTATGTAAATTGAATGTAACAGTAGTCTTGTGTATATACATATGAATGCACATTATGATGAGGTAAAATAAAGTAATGAAATGTTAACGATAAATTTTCACTTTTTCAGCAATGAAAACGCTCACACTATCTGTGATATCATTGTCCATTTGCTTGTAATGACGTCAAAGGTAAGTGTATGAAGCGCCCCTGCCAGCAAAACATTAAAACGGATATATCTTGTACATATCTATATGATCATGACGAGAAAAATCTATACCACTACAGCACCAACAACTTTATATACAATCTTGTTGCCAGTTTGCCTTTGCATACGTAATCATCTTGGTTGCACGCTATTGCAATGAAGGAAGTGAGATGAGATCCTTCAATTTCCTTTTTTTTTCTACATTTGAATACCAAACTACTTGTAAGCACAGTCTTCAAAGTATAGACAAAATCAACTGTAAAATATTTGCTTGAGGGCAGAAATGATCCTCCTATCCTGTCATCTTACCACGGCTTGCAACTATGCAATGCTTGAATATGTAATGTACTTTCGAAACTTCAGGGAGTCTCACAATGCTTAACAGCAATATCCATAAAACCGATAAGATTCATTGGCAATTAAAAGAACCTGAAATACAATCAAGTGATGATCGAATGAAGCGAAAAGTATTTTGCTTGCAACTCAACCCCTGTTATCGTTTCCAAAAAAGTGCTTCATTTTTTATATATTAGCCATTTTAGGTGGTAGTATGCTAAGGAGCTACTCACAATGAATCGCATGTGCTTTGCTGCTGTGTGAATTTTGTCGTTACAGAGGATAGGTTCGTAGTAGAAGTCTACTAGTAATAATATGGAAATAATGTTGCCTGGTAAGTGTCATCAGGAATTTACACACGCACACACAAACATACATAGCGCTCTTAGAATACGATATTCATATAGACAAATCAAATATTAGGAAGGTAATTACACATATAAAATGCTCTACTAGCTTTGAAAAGTACTTTAATATAAATTACCAAGCATGGAACTTTGCCCAAAGGCTGCTACTATTGTAGCAGGCATCCTTGTGATAGAATTCGGTATTGAGGGGAATTAAAGTTATAAATCCTCCTTATCTTTTTCTTTTGAGAACACCAGCGGGTATTTCGTACGACATTGCATATTAAACACCCTATGCTGCTTTCTATTTCAATGAATTTGAAGTAACAAAGAATAATAATGCATGAGCTTACTTATAAGACATAATATTAAATTGGCATATTTGATAGCGTATTAAAATATAAAGTATAGTTAATTTCACAAAAAATTCATTTCAATGTTTAAAAGAAAAGCTTGAAAGTATTTTCATGTTTCAAAGACAATGGGGATATTGATAGCAATAATTGACAAAATACGATTGCAACTCATCCAAGTATTTCCCTATTTTAGTATATATATGTGATTTTAAATTTTGTAAGTTTCAGTTTCACATGCATTAAGGTATTTAAACTAATAATTAACGAAGGCCATTTCGCAAAATAATTTGATAAAAAAAATTGCCCGACAGCTAATTGAAAAGGGGATGTATCATAAACATTGTCAGAGAGTAAACTTATTGCATTCGATGAGTCTCCCTTTTCTTACCAGTCTCTCTTTCATATCATCTCCTGTAGCCAGCATTCGTCTATTTTTAAAACTCCTTTAGCTTTACCAAATCTTACACAAAATAGATAGAAATGAGCAGTTCTTTTCTCTTTAGTTTTAAGAAATATTACGGGATTGTAAGAGCAGAGGGGATTCTAGGATCATATTTTAAGAAGTGTCTGCCGGCAGTACCTTTTTGATAATATTATTGTTGGAGAGAAAGAAAAAACTTTTATTCAATTTAAAACTTCTTAGCTCTGTGTAGTTGTATGTTTTTGTGCTATTTTTCCAAGATTTTTTTAATATGACTAGAGCAAACCAAAAGGAGTTGACTAGTGGGTTTGGGAAGTTTGAAAATAGTATTTGTTCGTACATGGAGCACGTTATACTATACTACACACACATGACATGATATACGAATAAAAGAGAGATTCCTACATTTAAGTTGGATGTAAGCTTTTTCGACTCCTTCCTTCTTCAACTTCTTTGCTTCATTCTCACCATCCAATAAATTACAACTGGAAACCCATTCAACCCGCCATGGAGTCTAGGCCATATATTTTACCCGTTCTCCCGCATTCACTTCTCTTCTCTGCGAAGTACTTGGATCTCTCTCTCTCTCTCGTTGGCCAGCTTTTTACTACATTCTATTATTATTATTATATAGAATTATAGAATGTAAGTTAATGCTAAAGTTTCTCGTGAAGAAAGAGAAGAAGACGAAACGCCAGCCGCCAGCAGAGACTCAGTTTCAGACAGTGCTACAAAATATATGACCCATTGTGTTTGTAATAGTCCCGGCAAGTTAGATCTACCAGTTTACTACAGCATTACAACTTATAAACTAGCCATATATAAAAGTCTCAACTTCAACTCTTCTCTAACAAACAATTATCATGTCTCCCTACTACAGCCCATGCTTTTATACTACCTATATACCCGTACCTATATGCTTTATTCCTTACAATTGCATTCGCAACAACTAACAGTCGTTGTAGTAGTTAGTTCACTCTCTCAAAATCAACTCACTCACTCAGACTTAAAGAGGATTTTCTTTTCCTGGTTCTGAATGTAGTAAAAAAGTTAGTTACAAATAATACATTAGTTCATACACACACATAGTCTTTTAATACTATTAAAACTATTACGGATAATATATAACAGCCTTAACCTCTGAGTTATTTGATGTGATCGTAGAAGGCGAAGTACCATTATCTTCACACATGATTTGGGAGAATTCGCTCTCTCGGTTGACTCCTGAAAACATATAACTGAAAAGGGCTATGATTTGATGAGGAAAAAGTAAAGTATATGATTTATATCATATAATAATAGCAAGATGAGAAAAATTAAATAGGCAAAAAACGCTCTTTCTCATCCGAATATTTTTCCAAATATATATATATGATAACTATCCCTGTAGCTATATTTTAGCAACTTCAACTTTCAGTAACCCGACAAAAAGATAATATGAAGCACAAAATCTACAATGTATAAAAATAAGCATCCGCTTGTCCAAACTTTGTAATTTTTCTGTCATGCTCATGCAATGCAACTTGTGCGACAAATAGAGTGGAACCATGAGAGGGAAAGTGGCAAGTATCCAGAGTGAAATTGATTTTTACATATTATTTTAGTGAAGTTGCCAAAAATGTATAATTTCAATTCAATGCAGTCATGCCCATGCCTCTGACTCTGACGAATAAATAGTATGCAACCAGAGGAAGGGGAGTACTTACGATTAGTACTTGAACAAATGATGAAGGCATCCGAACAATGGAATGAAAGGGAAAAGTTTAAATATGGCAATCGTGTAAATCATTTGTACTGTCGGCCTGTAGCCTTTCCGATATTGTCCTTCGTAATGTGTCACTTCCTATTTTCCCCGTCGCGCGTCGTCCCAGCAAAGGAGTACCCCACACGAATTCTGTAGAAGTACTTGTGTGTCCTTTTCTCCATCCTGCCTGATCATAATTACTGTTTTGATGTATGTGGCGGCAGTTGAAGTAACATGCTAAATGTGCATGTAGAACATTTCAGAAATTTATGTAGAATGAAAGGGAGCAACACGCTTATAAAATGTGTTAAATATTGGGTAAGTAGTCATGTATGTGGCTACAATTTTTCGAGTGTACACTCGACTCAACTGTCACTCACTCAACCATATAGCATTTCTTACACTGCTCATGTTCACAATTCACACTGCATGTGCCAGACGTGTGCACTGATGGTTCGGTGAAGGTAAATCTGTGTGTCGCAGCAGCAGTACTTTTTATACATGCATAACCCATGCAACAATGACGATGACAAGCAGAAGAAAAGGTGCATGCGGATATAGCCCTACAAAGTGAGTAAGTGAACTGGGTTTATGATTTTATTATTATTAGTAGTAGTATTACCTCTAGTGGAGTCATTATGACAATCATTATTATTATGACTATTGTTATAACTTTTTGGGAAGCCGTTCGCATTCATTCATTCTTATGAATGAAACATTGTGAATGTATATGTGTGTGTGTGTGCTGAGCACATGCATGAAGGCAGACATAAATGCATTCTGATGCATGTATGTTTGTCTTTGCTGTGGCTTATATCGTGTGAACTATTATTATCACCACTTCTTTGACAAGTTCATTTTAGTTTTTGTATATACATGCTAATACGCAGCACAGGCATATACGTATATATTTATGCTCTCTTAATTTTTTGTTGGGTCTCTTCCGTTTTTCTATTCTAGAAAATGACAATTTTTGTATATATTATGCTGCTATTATGTATTCTTTATTTTGTAATGGTTTATACAAAGTTTTCTGCCTTCTAATGGAGTGGCAAGTGGAAGTGCAAGGAAAAATGTTCATGATAAGCATGTATGTATATGGTCTAGATGTATTAATGCGCAATAATATGGAACATTGTGAGCTATGTTGTTAAAAAGAATTGCTAAAAGAAAGGCTTATTAGTGCCGCTAAAATAGAGTGCGGTCCCTGAATGGTGACAACTTCTGTGTGGTGGATTGAATTGAATGTTGTTTTAGCGGCTGTAAGCTCTTGTGCCGCAATCAACATAATAATAATAATGGTTGTTCCACTGAAATATATTATGACACTCTGACACTCTGTGATGATATAGACATAAAAATAATTTTTATCACGGTTTTTTATATTTGCTGGTAGCAATAATTTGTTATGGGACGAGCATGCATGCATGCAAGTATTAGTTTTTAAGTAGTCGAGTTCATAAATATATCTAGTGAAAATGATGAGAGTGACATGATTATTATGAGATAATTTTTGTGCTCAATACAGAGACCGATAGAACCAGCCATCAAGATTATCCACTGCAGCTTAAAAACCACAGTAAATTTTATTTATGATGGCTAATGTAAAAATTACTATAACAAAACTAAAGCCAGTTTTCGTTGCACTGATGATTATGATATCATTGTCGTGATCGATCCATAGCCCCTCTCTTCATACTTGATATGGCACTTGAAAAGAAATAAAAAAGTGATTTATGACGTTAGTCTCCTATTTTTGAGCCATATCCATAACGAATGCATTGTCTTTTCAGACAGCACAAGCAATAAACGCTGCTCATGGAGTTTGGAGTATGTTTCGTTACCGTTGATTTTGTTCTCATCTTCTATCCGAATTAAACTATTTCTAAAATAGATTGTAGTCTTGTATTTATGCCCTATTTTTTATTAATTAAACACATTAAATAACACTATCCTTTGTTTCAAGACCCATGGTTTTGCATTTTCCACATGGGAATATTTTATGCAATCAATATCTGTGATTTCGTAGCTGAATATCTCATACGGGGATACGTGAGACCACTTTAAATCTACACCATGACCGTGAGAAACGTTCTTGGTTTATTAAATCAACGTTCGAGCATTGGTGACGGGTCTGTCGTTTAGCCTAAATTTGACCTACATGTGGACTTTCTTATCTTTTCTTATTTGGAAGCGAAATCTTTCCCTTAAAACAATACGTTTAAGTTTAAGTTAATACTTTCCACTCAGTTAATCTTTAGGGGAAGTATGTATATGCACAAAAAGTTTGTAAGCTGACACCAGCTTCACCAGCAGTTCAAATATCCTATGCACTTCATCAGATCATCATGTAACAAGCTGATTTATATAGAGGGGAATGTATATGTATATATGTACCATCATCACTGATGTGATGTGCACGTACCTTTGTACATCTGTATATTTTATAGGTAAACTTAATACGTTTTACGCACCCCAAAAATACACAAAAATCACGACCAGCAGCATTATATGTAACTTGACACGAAAATCTGTCTCTTTCTCTTAACCCATTATGATACTTAAGTATTCTTGAAAATGTTATCTAAATGGTCGTATTTAAGTGCCTTTTTAACAACACTGTAATGATTTTAACAACTGTATGTATGTGTACCAAGACACAGAAACCACTTGCCGTTTTTTTCGTGATGAGAAGTTAAGCTTTAAAATAATGTTAGTTTTGTGCATGTGTGTCTTTATAAGACGTCAGCCACACCAAAAAGCTATAAACTGACGGGTAAAAGCGGTAGTAAAGCATTTTATGCCGTCTTTAACAACTTTACATCCATGCACTCCCCAACACAGCAAAAAGTGCACGCTCTACAGTACAGATAGCGTCATTTTCTCCTGTGTCATGTGCCCGGGTAGAGGTAATACCGATTACGCAAGAAATACTAGCTTTCCTACTTGATTTCGATGTCGCTCCTACCACCACGACCACGTATTCTCTATTTCATGGAATACGTAGGTTCAGTGGTTAATCAGATATTTACCAATAATAAAAAATAATGGGCTACTACATCCAATTTAATCAGTCATGAATAAATTAAAATATGCAATTTTGTCTTCTATTCTACATAATGACCTATTCTGCCTTTTCTTTTACCTTTTGTCGGCAATTTTCCGAAAATACAAAATCGAGTTACGAAATTGAAACTATCGATTAGACGAATTCCGATGACTACTTTATAGGCAATGCCAATACCGAATGGGCTG
>JAQIWO010000981.1:0-11517 GCA_034695405.1 Entomobrya muscorum | reverse complement strand
ATATCAATTATTTATCCCAATAATAGCGACAAAAACTGGTCAGCGTTAGTAGTAATAAGGAAAACCACTAATTGATTTTTAAAGTAGCAAATGAATGTTGCGCGAATACTACTGAAATGAAATTGTTAGCCATATAAAAGCTATTTAATACCTAAACACTTTTGCAGAAGACTTGATAAACGAGCCATTGTAAAATTCATTTCTTTCTTAAGTCCAGAAACTTGGCAATGGCTGGAAACATGATTGTAGTTACTATTTTGGTAGTTTTAGTTACTATAGGTCAAGCTATAGAAGTTGAGTTTTTTAAGGAGGAAAATTTTGGTGGTAAAGGAAATTTCAAGATATTTGGTTGTTTTTAAATCTCATAATTGTTGAATCTTAAAATTTATATTTTAATCTATCAAAACGGATTTAATTTACGTTTTTTAGGTCAGAAAGTCAAGGTGGACTTGAACTACAACTTTTGTTTCACCTTTCCCACCCATTATGACAAATTTGCAAATTCAGTGGATACCAAGGGAAACTGTGTTTTGGTTTTTACTGGCAAAACCTGTACTGGTAGGAGTGCACGGATAGATCCATTTTCAAGAGGACGATCCGATCTCGGGGAAGTAAATTTTCATGATAAAGTCAGGTCAACTCGTCTCTGCTGATGATAGAAACATTCTTTGGATAAAAATTAAATTTCGATTATCCTAAAACATTATTGATTATTTAAAAACATTCAGAAATTCAGAAATATGATATTGGTTAAATAAAAATGAAAATAGTTTGCTTTGTGTCATTATATGTAAGGATCTAAGTGAACATTTGTATTTATTTTCAGTTTTACACTTTATTTTTTCATGAAAAGATTTATTAAGTTGGAAGGGGCAAATTTTTAAGTTTTTTATGCGAAAAAATTACAGAATCCATCCCAACAAATCATGGGGATCACATATACCATCAAAGATTACATAAGCGATTTAAATGAACTGCCACCTCATTGCGGTTTTCATATCAGTAGCACGACAGAGATCTAACGGTCCATAAACATATGCCAATAAGTTT
Organism: Entomobrya muscorum; assembly: GCA_034695405.1. Taxonomy (NCBI): domain Eukaryota; kingdom Metazoa; phylum Arthropoda; class Collembola; order Entomobryomorpha; family Entomobryidae; genus Entomobrya; species Entomobrya muscorum. The sequence goes on along the minus strand of JAQIWO010000981.1, from coordinate 10,467 downwards.
TTTGTCTTTACAAAAAACCACAAAGGAATTGCTATAAAACCGCATAATTTTAACAATTATTTACCACTACATTTGCTAATATTTAAAAAAAAAAGTTTTTAGACTTTATAGTAGTCGTGTTTACTTTTCCTTGGTTCTGGGTTTTTTCGTAATGAATGGTTTTCAATTACGAGCTTTTCTCTGAGCTAATTTTCCGACAAAGTACAGGGAAACCACAGCAATTTAGTACGACTAGCTCGTTGAGTCATATTAATTAACAATATATTTTATGTTTTAAGTAAAAGTTTTAAGCAGCAGGCTTATTCATTTTCATCAGTACAGCTTTCTTGCAGATGTAGCATAATGAAATAACTAGTTAATAACCAGTATAGACTGCATATGACGCCATATACATAAGAAGTTTATGGTTAATTAATTTCAGGAACAAAAAACACAGGAGTTCCTGCCGACACAAATGATATGTGTATCCAATACGTAATAATTATTTTCCAGAGACGTAAAAGGAAAAAAGGTTCTCCCCTATTTAGGATCATGATTATATAAACACAAACAATCGTTATTTAAGTTAGTCTTGAACAAAGTATCGGAGCAGAACAATAGCGTATTGTTTAAAAAAATCAAAATATGGCACACAATACAATTTATATAGCGTTGATTCTTCTCGTTGGGTTTGGTCATGCTACAAAAGTATATTTTTTCGAGCATAAGGACTTTCATGGTAAAGATAAATACCTAAGCTAAATAACGTTTTACAATTGAATTTAGACGTATTGAGAAAGGATAAATTAACTTGAAATTTTAGGAAAGAAGCATGCCGTTAAGTTACGTGCTGGTCAATGTTACAACTTTCCCCAGCACTTCAACAACATGATTTCCTCAGTAAACACCAATGACGCTTGTATCAAGGTTTTTGATGGAGAATCATGTTCTGGAAGAGCGGTCCAAATTAATACAAATTCTCGAGGCCGAACAAACCACCAGGATATCAACTTTAATGATATTATAAGTTCGGTTCGACTTTGTCCAAAAGAAATACAATAATAAAAGTTGGTGACATGGGGATTTCGATGATAAAATGGAATAGGAAATTTGTTTTTTTTATTAAAAAATGTTTAGTATTGAGTGTTGTTATTTTCTAATCCTATTGAATTATGTAATATTTTATGATATTCAGTTATGAATTTTAAAATTAATTTGGAATACGTTTTTAAACATCTGTAATAATAAATAATTTATGTAATACAATGCATATAGTGGCATTCTTTTCATGCTTATAATTTTTAATGGCATTTAGAAAACGTCTGATCATATAACTGAACATATCATTTTATCAAAACAAATCGTGGGTGTCATAAGATATTGTTTTTCCAATAAACATTTATCGCGTTCAGGTATACTGATCAACCCTAAAACCCTTGAGGAAAGTTGCACTACTAAAATCCCTGCTTACCTAGTTAGTGAACTACCATCGATTGCTAAATAACCATTATTGTAAATTAGCGTAAATGCAGGATGTAATTATTATTATACAAAAAGTGGTTCATGTATGTTGTGGGTTGAAAAGATTTCCTCATCGAAATGGCTTAATCATTAAATGGTTCATTTTCTCAGTTCTCATTTGCTAGAAAATGCCACACTCTTTATTTTGCTTTAGTGACAAATGCTTTTAAAAAAGTTTGAATATTGATATTTTATTTGCTGCTAATTGAGAATAACGCAGTTTGTGGTTTCTGAGCCGGAAGGCACACCCATCCTATAAAGTTATAACAATGTAAAAATTATCATAAAGCTCCTCAAATTACGATAAAAGTGAAAAAATAATATGAATGGTTTGCTTGCCAAAATTTCTTAAAACGAAGAAACCTATGTATATTCTTTTAAATCAATCATGTTAAATAACACCCATGCATTCCATCGCAGTATTTTTATTCATGTATTTTTATTTTTCATGCTTCGGTGATAGATTATTACAATAACAATAGTACATGGTAAACTTAAATGCAAATAAAATATGACAACCAATAAACAGGCATAAGGTTAAAATAATTTGTCAGGTCACTTTCAGATAAATATAAAATTAGAAGCAAAACCCTTGATTTATTAGAAACCAAAAAAAGCATAATTATTTGTGAATAGAGATACTCCTGTAGGTATTTCAATCATTAACCAATGGATTTACCTACATGTTGAGTTGTACCTACTTTGGTGGACAAAGTTGAACCGAACTTATTATATCATTAAAGTTCATATCCTGGTGATTAGTTCGGCCGCGAGTATTTGGACTTATATTCACAGATTTGCCAGTACACGTTTGCCCGTCGAAAACCTGGATACAAGCACCGTTGGTGTTAACTGAGGAAATCAAGTTGTCAAATTGATACGGGATGTCGTAACAGTAACCAGGATTTAGTTCAAGTGTATGCTTCTTCCCTGAAAATGTAAAAGAAATTTTCAAAATCTGTATAGGTACCAATCTATTTAAAAGTTACAAAAATTATCAGCACTTAATCATTTGTCGTTTTTAACATTTTAACCTTGGAAATCTCTGTGCTCAAAAAAGTAGATTTTGGTTGCGTGACCAAGCCCAACCAGAAGGGCTAACACGGTAATTTTAGCAATATTTGCCATAATTGCAATTATTGAAGAAAATTAAACTCTTTTTGGTATTACTGCTCCGAATGTTTTCTATATACTAAGGTTTAGGAGTGTGTATTCATTTTATATAGTTACATTTTAGTTTTTTTTTTAATTTCCTCAAAGCAATTAGCGGTTAGTTTTCTGCTTTATCAGGTGATTCAGCAAATCCCCGTTGTTGCCCCTTTTACCAACCAGCTGAGCATACGTAAGTTTATTAGGGTATCTTAAAAGGTTCATCAAAGCGATGATTAATGTGGGGTTTAGATTGCTTTTTTACTGGTAGGTAAAGCTAAAAAAACTAAGTGTATTTTTTTGTATTTTAGATTCGTTTCTCTGTATAACAGTTTAGTAATAATTTATTTCATCATGCCTCTTGCTGATTTTAATGAAGAAAGCCATTATATTATATGTACATGTAAACTACATAGAAATACATCACATGTACGGTTTTTGCCCAGAAGGCCACCGCATAAGTGATTAGTAATTACGTGAATTTTGTGGTTATTTATCAAACACCAAATACTAGCAACATTACTTTATCTTCAGATACCTATATGTATGTGGTTTCTGTTCTGTATATTCACAGCAGCCTAAAAACTATGCAGTAAATACTATGATAAAATAAATAATCTGTTGTAAAGCAGTTTCTGTGGATCATTCTGTGGTAAGCTTTGCTTCGTAGATAATTATTCCTTGGTTTTTTCGGCGGAATACAAAACTTGTGACTTTGTGTGTATAAGAAGTCGTAGCTTATGCATTGATTGATTGATTTGATTTATAATTTAAAATGTAATTACTTACATAATATGAATATGAACGATTGCTAATGAGCACAGGCATCAGCTTATATACTTTACGATATATTATATTTCATACAACTTATACGTCTTTATTTATGTAAAAGGTATATTATTACCTAAATCAAATACATGGTTATCATGAAAACTAGAGGCAAAAAATCAATCATCCTATTGCCTGCAGTTGTTAGGGCTGCGTATGTATCTCCGGCAGGAACTATGGCTTATAAAGAAAATATTGGTATGTAACATAATGAGTTAGGGAGAAATTTTATAAGAAAGCAACATTTTTGGGTGTGAGCAGGAATCGTAAGCATACAACTTTATTTGTCGTTGAGGAGGTTCCTGTGGTTTTTTGTCGGTTTTGTTCATATATGGGTGATTCATGTTGTTGGTTGTTGCTGATGGTTGTTGTTGTTACTACAATTTATTGAAAAAACTCAATGATTGCAAATGAGCATTCAAAAAACGCCTTGCGAATATGCCAGAATCTACAATTTTTTATAAAGAAAGTAACTGACGATGAGTTCGTTTTATAGACAAAATAAATTAAAATAAAAAATGTATTCCTCTTTTGCCCAAACCTGGAAATTTTATTTTAGACACGTTTGATTCAATTTCAATACAAATCGTCATGTATTTATTATGCATGCTTTTAAATCATCCAAGTAAGCTTGTTATAAAATTTAATCGTAAAACATGAAACGATTTAATAATGTTTATGTAAAACCTTTCCACAGCTCTTTAACAGAGACGCACAGATCTCACCTTCTTGTCAAAACCCACTTCCCCCAGGTCAGTTCGTCCACGCGACAATGGGGCAATACGAGCAAAATTACCGGTACAAGTCTTGCCTGTAAAAACATGAACACAATTTCCCTTGGTATCCACCGACGAGGCAATTCCCTCATAGTGTCGAGGGAAGGTGAAACAAAAATTGTAGTCCAAGTCGACAGTCACTTTCTGACCTGCAATTTTAAAAAAATTAATTGAATTTCCTATCTAACTTTTTATTTAAAAAATATATTGTGAATAACTAAGCTTAGCTAGCTTTCAAAGCTTTATAATAATAGTTTCTATTAAACATAAGTTACCATCATAATTTTTTAGCTTAAAAAATTCAACCTCGATAGCTTGATTCATGGTTACGATGAATAGCAAAAGTAAAACGGCAATATATCCATTGACTCCCATTTTATTAATTTTAAAATAGAGGTGAATGGTCTATGATTATTGTACGGTCGTTAATGTAATACGGTTTAAGCTTTTGCAGTTGTAGAATAGCGAGTGAAACTTTTTCAACGCTTTATATAAACTTCTTTTTTGCTTGTGATGTAGCACAAATCACAAAGTTTTTTGTTCCAAAACCAATTTGTGGTTTCTTGTTACAATTAAACTGCAACTAACCCGTAAAGTATTTTTCAATATAAAAAAACACCGGAAGGCTTGGGTTTACCATTTGTTCACTAACGACTTGAAATTTGATTATTTAGGTGGAATAATTTATTCCATACATGGAAAATCTTACACGCGGAACTACAACGTAAATTTTCTATCCCTTGTCCGAGGGTTCAATCCCTCATGAGAGCAAATAGAAAATCTTTTCCGTCCCTTGTCGACGGAAAAAACGAGAAAAATAGCCGTATTTCATCCCTTGTGCCATATTTTCCTCTCAAAATTTGAGCAAAAACCGCCATTTTAATCCCTTATCCCCAATTTTGCGTCCCTTGTCCCAGGGAAAACACCCGCGTGAGCATAAAAAGGAAATCGAAAAATATTCGAACATCCATCGTAAAAATAATTTGTCCCTTGTTTACTATTATTCGGGCCCAGAAAACGGCAACGTCATTGCTGCGTTGCGTAAGATTTTCCATGTCCGATTTATTCCTCATATGATTAACGTACAAAGTCTTTGATTAGTGTGCTATTATAAAAATAATTAAAATTCATATTTAAATTCATTTCAGTCGATATATCCTAATTGCTTATGTTTTTTAGAATTTATTAATGGGATTGCAAGGCTTATTACTAATTATTTCTTTAAATTTCCAAATGGAAGTTAAACTTTTAAATATAAAAAAAATATGGGAACTTTTTGAGTAGAGGCCATTAATGCGTGCAATTATTTTGCATTCCGATAAAACATCTAAGCTTTTAATACCGTAGTTTTTTCTAACTTATGTGTTTTCATCAACTGATAAAATGCATAGTTAGGAAACCATGCAAAGAAACTGTTATAATTTTTATAAACAGTGTAAAAAAGACATAAAAAGGAAGTCTATTAAATAGTGTGGTGTTCTTTTACATGATTTGTAATTTGGCAAAGGAATACTTTTTATATGTCAATCATTAAAAGAGTTGAGCATTAATGAAACCACAATATTCAATTGATATAAACAGGTAAAGGAAAACTTTTCTCAAGCAAATTCGTCATGGTTAGCCCTAATAATTTGATATCTATTTTACCAATCGACTTCACATACACAAATTGAAAGTAAGCTTATTTAAATGTAAATTTTTACCAATAATTTAAAAAACATTCTTGCATAAAGCTCTAAAGCAGGTGACCTTTTTCCTTAGCCGGTATAATGATGATGGTGGCCTTTGCTTATGGAACGCATAACATGATTACAACATCCGTGTTTCCATGCATGTCATTATTATGTCAATCTTCAATAGCTGGCATTGTATAAATAAATTGGGCTTGTGAACTTGAGCCATAACGTGCCGTAAAAGCTTACATTAAAAAGTCACCAAAGGAAAAATCCTCTCCATGAACATAGCTATTTAGTCATTTCTTCATGTAATATGTTCTTATGAATTATCATTTATAATACTCGGCATTGGAAATTTCCTAGCTCTTATTACACACATATTCCTTTTTTAAAGGACGGTTGTTTAGAAGTTATAAAAGAACATGTAATTTTTGATGGTTATTTCCTTGCAACCAAGAATAAATATGCCTAGTTGACCTTCCCAACCTAATTTCTTCAAATGCCGCTTATCAGGCTTACCTTCAACTCTTTTATAATATTAAGGCTAAAAAGATTTAGAAGTAATGAACGTTGCATTTGTGAGCTGTCGAGATGAAGAACTGTAAAATTTGTGTTTTATTTCTTTGGCACTTTCAACGATTTAAATTAATTCTAAACGTGTATATATTTGCAATTAGCCAAAAGTAAGGATTTTAAGGATTTACAGTTGTGGCTAAATTTAAATAAAAATACAATTTCCAGTATAAACAGGTTTCTCTTTAAATATACGATTTACTTTTAAAAATTTACTGTGGAATTTAAAAAGTATAAAAAAATGTACAGTAAGCGTCTTTACCGAATAATCTCAATCATCACAAATTTATCAGCAAAACTGGGTTCCTCCATTCTTTCATACGACGAAAAAACCAAGTTGTTTACAGTAATCAAAACCACAAATGCAGTGCGAAAATCTCATATCATTTACAATTTGTTTGTCTTTTGGGTAGTTTCCTTCCCTTTGATAGCTTTAAAATATCATAAGGAACAAAATTGGGACATGTACTTTTTAACAGTAGCGTATTTTACTGCCTTTGCTATGATGCTCGTATGCTTCTCAATTCTGCGCTGGTATCCGGTAGAATTTTGTATTTTGGCTAATTCATCTCATCAATTCTTCCAGCGTCTTCAGCGTAAGTAATAAAAATTCAAATACATTGCAATTATTTCGTTAATTTTTACGGTTGAATTTCACACCTTTAGGAAGCTTCATCCCATTTTACAAAGCTGAGGAATCACAACTAAACATGTTTATAGACATACTGGCAGCTGGGTTTGGCCTCGTTTGGATAGTCTTGCAAGTCTTTACCACCGTTTTATGCCTTTACAATCCCCAAGGAGCCTTCTTTCTCGGAGCACTAGTGCCAAATCGATACTACAGTTATTTTCCTGTTGGTATTATAATTGTGGTTTATCATACTTACTTAATGATTTTAATAGCAGTTAATATGAACTTGACTTTTACAGTGCTTATGACGTATGGCATACACTTTATCATTTTGTTTACAAGAGAACTAAAACTAAACTCTAAATCCTACAAAACCATTGATACTCTAAGAAAGCCGGTAAATTTGAGAAATTACTTTAGAGCATTTCAGCTTTTGCATGAATATCTGCAGTGTTTGCTTGGTAGGATATTTGTTTGTTGCTATTTTGGATTTGTTTTGGAACCTGTGATTATGAATTATGTTTTGGTGAGATATTGGAAATCAATGAGGGTTATATCAAAGATACCTTTGATGTTGGGAGAGCCTTCGGTAATTGTTTCGTGGATTATAGTTTTGTTTTTAGGGAAATTTTTGTTTACGGGAGGAAACCAGATTTTGCTTTCGTGGGGGTGCCACAGCTGGGGGAATAGGAAAGAGGGAAAGATCATGAAGAGATTTCGAAGGTCTTGCAAGCCGTTTACGTTTGGGTATGGAAAGATGTTCCAAATGCAACGTATTACGCAGTTAGTTTATATTAGAGCAGTTATGAAGTGGACTTTTAAAGCGCTTCTTGCTTTAAAACGAGCATCATTAGAAAAATAAAATATTGGCAAATTTGAAACGTAGTTTGTTGGTTCTTTAGCTGTAATCCCTTTGTATTTGGTTGCCTTGGTGTTTATAATGAATTGACTGAAAAAAATTTGTTGTACATTTTTATCAACATTTTTAGCGTTTCAAGAACTGAGTTTTGCTCGCAAACATTTTTGTCTCTTTTTATTAGCTGGTACCGTAACGTGTACGTAATTTCTGTTTCATTTTATCTCGTAGTGAATCAGAAAGGTAGGAACTTTATACTATTATTTAAAATGTTTATAAATCTTAATGTTTACGCATCAGTTGTATCTTGATGTCTTCTGGAAAAGAATAGCTGCTATTTATTGACGACTAATGAATGATAATTAAAATTGTATGATCTTATGTCTTATCTTTTGCATGAGCCTTTGTTCTTTGTTTACTGACTAAACTTCTTAATTAAACGTGAAATACACAATAGCAACGGGTATTCATTTCAATCCAATTCTGACTGTTCCCTGCTCTAGTGATTCTGTCGGTCTCTTCCGATAGTGATGTGCTTCTCACCAGGCTTGCTAATCAATAGCTTATCTATCTAATTTACATACTTTAAAAGTGTATAGGAAGATACCGCAAAAATCTTTCATTGCGATCACGCGGCTTGGACAATCTCAATTATTCAAATTAGAATCCGTTCCTCAGATACATACATACATACATACATACATAAACTATATTCCTGATTCCCCTTCTCAGTGTACTAACATGCGCATAAGTTTATGCCTTTAGAAGATCGGGCCAGGCACTGGTTATTTTAATACACACTTTTTAGGATAATCCGCTTCTATATGCATCATCAATATTCCATGTTATCATTTCAAGACGAGTCATTGTCATCAACAGTAAAAACCTGTCTGCCCAATCTGGGCTCATACATACTAGCCGACCAGCCGACTGGGGTACATACAAACTAGCCGACCAGTCGGCCGACTAACATACAATCTACCCGACCAGCCGACCGACTAATCTACAATCTAGCCGACTGAGTCGGCCGACTAAACTACAAACTGGCCGACTAGCCGACTCAAAATATTATACTTTTTCATAGATCATAATTAGTAAAGAAATAATTAAATCAATAGAAATCAAATATTTAAATAATTAAAATGAAATTTTAAATCATATAACAAATAAATAAATTTTTTAAACCTTGTAAAAATTGTTTTAAAAAACATCTTCTTTCAAATTCTTGCAAAAGTTGTTGCGATTCTCAAAAATAAATCTGATTCTTGAGAAACTTATGTGATTTTCAGGAAACTTTTGCGATTCTTGAGAAATTTTTGTGATTCTCGAGAAATTTTTGTGATTCTCGAGAAAATTTTGTGATTCTCGAGAAATTTTTGTGATTCTCGAGAAATTTTTGTGATTCTCGAGAAATTTATGTGATTCTCGAGAAATTTTTGTGATTATCGAGAAATTTTTGTGATTCTCGAGAAATTTATGTGATTCACGAGAAATTTATGTGATCTTTAAAATGGTTTTTTTTATAAACAATGACACATGTTTTCTAAATGACTTATTTCCATAAAAATTTAAATACATTATCAAAACATTCCATATTTACTTTTTTTTAAATATTTCTTACAAATACTTTAATTCGTAAACAATGCCAGGCAATGTTCTTGTTTTGGAAATAAATTAACGTCAATTGGGCCATTAGCATGCTGAGAGAACGAAGGTAGTTCAATTTATCTTCATTCCCCATGCTGGGCGGTGCGGTGATGAAGCCAAGGAGTTGCCAAGAACAGAAAAGAGAAGGAATCGTTAATTAACAACATGCTATTAGATGTGGCAAAATTAGTACGCTAAAAAGTGCAATTGCAATGGAGAATATCTCATTAAAGTAGGCAGCCATATCTAACCCATATTTTTCATATTTTTTTAAATTTGTTGTTAAAGAATTTTACAAATCTTACTGTATTGAGCAAAGCTTTGTGTGCGTAGCGGTGATGGTGATGATGAAAACGATATTTAAAAAAAATTGTGTTCCCATGCAAAATCATGAACATGAACAGCAAGTTGGTTCTAGACAGAGTGCCTATAAAAGTAATCCTGTTAACACTATGAAGGCACCCATACCTTCCTCCTCTGAATAACATTTGACCATACATCACCTTTTTTTTATCGCGATTCGTATCGCCCCTGACCTGATGTACACCAGCATCTACACTAACTAAGCTAACGGTTCCATTGATTAGAAAAAGATAATTCGGACGAGTTTGAGAAAAAATGGCTTTCAAAAGTCGGGCTCAGCAAAGGTTTTACTCCGTTTAAATTACCTATTAAACTACATGGGTTTCAGGGCAAACGCATGTACCAATGATGAATTTGTCATTGATGAAAACAAAGATAAGATTATTTCACGGAAGTGTTGACATTTCATTATGATTATCGTAATAATTTTAATTAAAATATATATGCAATATTAAATATTATTGCTTG
>JAQIWO010000980.1:0-11519 GCA_034695405.1 Entomobrya muscorum | reverse complement strand
TGCAGGAATTGTAGAAAAGTTGGAAATAAAGTAGGCAGAGAGAGAGGGGACGCTCACGTTATGGATGGAGATTTGGAGGTGTGGACAAAATGAAGTAGCTGAAGCGGTGCAATCTGTATCTTGAATTGTGTGCTCCCCCCACCTCCTTCGCCAGTTTCTATTTCCACCTGTCTGAGCACGATTTGATTGGTGGTGGTAGCACTTTAGGAGGAAAATGACAGCCAACAACTTCTCCACGGGATCCCATCCCTGACGTGATTACCTTCCGTCTCACATTCTCTCTAAAACTCCGTGTCCACAAGCTCATTATAGCTGGAAAGTGGCTTGGTTTTATCCAAAACTCAGAAAGAGGTGGACCTTGCTCCTTGTTGTGGCGTGAATATGATAATTTTCCTCTCAGTCAGTTGAAAAGAAGGTTAAAACCGATCATGAGAAAAAATATATACCAGACTTATAAATGGTGCAATTAAACTTGTGTATGCAGCGTGGTATCATTCTGTCCGAAAATGCGTCAATATAAATAAAATGTAGTACAGACATTTATAAGTTACATTTTATAATTTTTGTTCATTTGATGGCATTAATTTAACGCTAGTCAACGCAGTGAATTCTCATTAGACACATAACAGGTAATGATTTTAGTTATTTTTTAAATTAAACTCGACGCCAGTATCGTTTGTGCACTTTATAAATAAATATATGTACATGTAGATTCCGATGAGAAAAGGAAGTGGCAAATATCTGAAGAAGTTTGAGTTCTCCAGAGGCCTTGGATTGTTGTAATGGTCTCTCCGTATGTCCGAAGTGTTGACTGCTATTCGAAACCAGGAAAATTCGGAATCGGGCTTTAGAAAGTTTAATTAAGACGTTTAATTTTTGTGACAAGGATGAAATTCAGCCGCTCGACTGAATCTGCTACCAACCGGTTTTCATTTAGGCTTGGAAGAAAGGTCGAAACTTTTACGGGGACAGTATTCATAAATCGTAGATGTCTGTGCAATAATTTCCTAATTAAAATTGTTCAAATATTGTTTGTATTTTTCCATAATTATAGTGTGATGACAAATTCACCAGAGTCCAATTGGTTAGTTTTGTTTTTTAGTCTAATTGAGAGTTACATAGAGCTACACGAAATATTACTTCCCTGCTTACTAGTAAAAATAGTTTCAACGTCGATCATAAAATACCTCAGCTACTAACAACAACTCCAATACAACAAATGGGTAGAAAGCTCTGTGTTAAAGATGTATAAAAAATTCCAGGCATTGGTAATGACTTAATTGTGATCCAATGCGCGTTTAATATTGAGCGCGACCAGTTGAGCTTTTTTATTGTGTTTCCTCTTTCCGTCTTAACTAATATAAACCGCCAAGAAAGTTGCTAATCAAACCATATCGGACAAGTCAATTAACATTTTTTATAATAGCTTTTGTGCAGTATCCACCGATCCCTCCTCCACGTTAAGATGGTTTTTCGTTCGTGTATTGGATTCTGAACGTGTCTGAATTTCAATAAATATACTTTGTATTCTCAGTTATCTCAGAATTGTTTGGCCAATTATTATCTGAAGTTTCATAGGTACCGGAAATCATTAGCATATATTTTTTGAGACTTCCAATCAAAGCACAAGCAGATTAGTCAAGCATTTTATCCTTGATTCAACTTTTTTTGGACTTTGCATTTTAAATCTTTCAATCATGTTCCTCTCTCTCTTTTTGTATTCACAATGTAGCTTCGTCCTTTACTAGACTTATATATCTCGGTTGTCGAAGCGAACACAAAAGTACTTTACTAAATTTAAAAAATAATGTAAATGGAAGTTTTAATCCATGAGATTTTGTGCTCTTGTGCAAGCAAAGTATTCCATGCGTATTCTAAACCTGTAAGATGAACCAAGAATCACTAAATAACTTAAATACAAAACTACAAAATAGTCATGCACGATGGGAAGGGCAAAATCTTTCAATCAAAGCTTCCAGATATTCTGGTTAAATAATATCCAAAATAATAAGAAAGAAAAAAACAGGCCAGTCGGCTGCAATGGTTAATGAACTTGTCACATTCATTAGTAAAAAATTAAAAGTTTTATTACTTATTAAAAAAATTTAGTGATACAGGGCTACCCACCGATAAAAAAATACGAACTCATTAGTAAAAAACGTTCAACGCCAATAAAAAACCATCCTAACAAACACTGGCCACGGCACAGAGTGGTTTCTGGCAGATAAAGATTGTAGTATACAAATACAATAGCTGGGAAATACTGGGTGATTTAATGCATTGATACGTTGCCTATATATGTAGCATAGGGTATTTGTATTAATTAAATAATTAATTAAATTAGGTTGCATTTATTACCTGCAATGTAATGATCGTTTTAAAGTGGCTTACAGATCTGCCTTCGCTATTTGCCAAACTCTCTCCTAACAACAAACGTCAACAATGTTAGGATTCGAAATAAGCGTAAGATTTGCAGTACATAATTTGTTTTGCGTTGAATCAGTATTAAGTGCCCTAACAGAGAAGCATTATAATATTTTCTCGTTTGCTGTTTTTTTAAATTTTCTCAAAAGTTTTGAGCTTGAATCCAAACACAAACGACTTTAATTTGAAATAACAGATTGAATTTTATAGTTCATGTTTCCATTTAAGTTAATGCATCAAGGGTTTTGGTGTCGTTCCCTTCGTTTCCAAAAGGCCGTCACATGAGGACTAAATCTTTTAAATAAAATAAATGTGAACAGCCGAAAATCGAACTTGCTTATTTTGATGCCGCAAAATTAAAACTTGCATTCTATTTAGAATGTTAGAACATGCAGGTTGTTATTGGAACTGTGTTTCAGAGATGGTAGAAAAGTTAGTGAAGACCGTTGCAGATAGTTAGCTTCAAACCAATAAATACTCGTTGTACGTTTGAAAACTAAAGCTTATATTTTAGTGCGTTTCGTTATAAAATTGATTATGAGATACAAGAGCAATGAGAATCAGCATTATTAATTCTCGGTGACATTTTCTGATCAGCTTTTTCAGAATAGTTTTTTTTATCAAAGCAGACTGGTCAATTTTTTTCATACATCTTTCATCCCTTCAAATCATTTCTCATGCCATCAAAATGAAAACTGAAACTAATAATTTCTATTGCATTCGTACATAAAGCCTTACCATGACTGGTTGTTTTAATTTCTTCAATCTTTTTTAGCTTTTGTTAAAGTATTTATATATAAACATTTTTATTTTTAATGACAGACATTATTAGTTGACTTGATATGTTCCTTTAATGTAAATTATAACCAGGTTTTTTAAATCTAATGCTGTTGAACTTTTGATTTTTTTCAAGTGAATAATGGGAATCACTGAAATATTACTTTGTAAATTGTTCATAACGAAGCCTTGTTGTGAGTCGTAATCATATTGAACAGCATCAATGCATGTATCCTGAGTTTAGTGTTTGAATAGCAGTTCGAATTTTTCCTACGATTAGGGAGTTGCAGTTTTTGAATAATATGCAATAAATTATATGCTAAGATATATTTTATTTGAATATTATAGTTAGAAAAACTTGTAAATTACATTTCTTATTGTTCGTCTAATATGCACATAATAATTTTGTAGATGCCAGTTAATGTCGATTCAATTTCCTTTGTTTCACTTTCAAGAAATATTGTAAATTGTGAATTTCATGTTTCGTTTTGTTGGTTTATATCCGCTCATTAACGTACATCGAACGTTGTCACGTTTTGTTTCCTGTCACCCAGGGGTATAGTATAAAACGAGGGGAAAATTCTTGTAATCTTATCATTGGATCTTTCGAGATCATGCAGTCAAGAGCAATCTTGTACTAACAGTCTTGGGGCAACTTGAGAAGGAAAAATATTTGGAAACATTGCATATTTACGCTTTACTTTTTCATCATAGTTTCCTGGAAACATTCCCGCTTAGGAAGTTTCTGGAAGTCATTTCTGAGTTCCCGGAAAGTTATTGTCGGCATGAGAATTCCGGAAGCTTGACGCATTTGTGTCTGGTCCTTCAGAGTTAAACGTATACCATCTATGTTCTATTTCATATTTTGTGCAAGTCAGTCAATCGAGGGAACAAGAATAATTCTGCAAATTATTTCTACGCTGGTGTTTCATTTATTTAATCCCATTTGCAAAGTAAATTAGGTCATGTGTTACATTTAAATTATAAGTTAGGATTGTCTGTTTTGTATTGCCATATTCATGGCCAGCTGCCACTAATTTTGACTTTAGTTGAATACAATCGTTAAAAATTAATTTTGCACTCGCAGTGTAAAAATCCATTGGTGAATTTAACTTCGCACCTGAAAAAGGATAAAAACCAATTATAATTTTAGAACAACTTACAAATATCTTTTGTGAAAACAAAAGCTAATAAATTCATCAATATTTTTATTATACATTCACAAATTATTTTAATAATTTATAATATTTAGCTAGCTTAAAATTTTTTCTCAGATGGAAGATTATTTGTTTTGATGGTTAACATGCTGAACCTGACACAATCTTCTTTCCATAAAATAAATATTACTTCCCTAATTAACTAGTTTATTGCTATTGGGTAAAGCACAGAAATAAATTATTGATTATTGACTGATGGGAATGATGATGATTTTGTATTCCCATGATCCAATGGGAATACAAAATCCTGTTGTGGCTTTAAATTAATGACATAAAATTATTTAAATAGTTGTACGGGTCTCCAGATTCGAGGACCTGATAATAATTATCCATGGGAAACTATACACGGCCGGACCCTGGTCCCTAATGCCGGTACGTCCAACATTTCATTCAAATCAATGAAACATGCATCACCCAAATTAATATTTTGACTTCAATGCCGCAAATAAAAAGTTAGGGGGTTTGCAAAATGCATAGGTAAAAAGATGGATACTCGTTGCTCAAAGCTGGTAATACCAAGTTGGCAGGTACCACAGGAGGTATAAAAGGAAATAATGGTTGAAGGAGCGATTAAAAAGGATGATTAACAAATTAACTTTCTAAGGTCTTTATTAGGGTTTATTATCTGAGACGCGAGGTTTTTGTTATCTGAGAAATTATGAGTGAATTAGCGAATTCTGTCTTCATTATAGATTTTAAAACGTAATACCACGTACTATGCACCTGGTAAGATAAATGGATAGCTGTTTCAATAAGTACTGCTGCAACCTAATAAAATCAGATTTACGGATATGTGGAGTGCGTAATTTTATTGGGTTATAATGACAGCATGTTTGTTCATAACTTATCTAAATCACTTCAGTCCCGTATATTTTAGACGTGTATTTTTGCATATTTTGTATCGCTGGGGATAAACATTTAAATTCGACCGAATAAGATGATAAGATGCATAAATTTTTAATTACAGAAATAAAATTGTGCATTAAATGTTGCGTTTATTGCCATTGTCAGCATTGCATTGAAAAAAGGAAATATGTTATGAAACCAAAAATAAAACTATTTCAAGGCCTCTCGCTCTTGTGTACTCCCGCAGCCGAATAATGCTCACACGACAAATAACATAACGTATTATATAATGCGTCATCGTCAGGTGGCTACGTAAACAAATTCCGTTTCCTCATTTCCTTTCCTCCACGGTTACTTCACCCATGTCACTCGTTAGCTTTTATTCGTCCAGATCTGGAGCATCAGTAGCATGTCCCCCTCCAACTCGGGTTGAGTTTCCTCCTCCAGCACGGACGAGGCGGATACAGTGAATTTCTAGCAAGCTGTCGTTTGCGGAGGTGGCATCCGAAATCCGGTTGATGGTGGCGCTCCTCCCAATCTCCCTTCCCAGGGCTCCGCAGGAAAAACAGAAACAGCCTCTGCTTCAGCATGAGTAGATGGCGAAGTAGAGCGACGCATTCCCACCTCCACGCTCTCCGTTATCCGACTTTAAAATAATATATCCCATCATTGTTGGAGATCCTAGTTTCCTCCAGAACCTCCATCGGATCCTAAGCTTAGTTTGACCTGGAGGAGGATGTGGAGGAGCTGTGTTAGGAGAAGATGCTTCATTTTTTGCAGAGTGAAAGTCAGTGACAAGAGTGTTGTGGCCATCGTCATCATCCAACAAAATATTTTTTGGTTTTAGGTCCCTGGGATGTATCGAGGTTATTTTTACTGATGTGATGGTAATGCAATAGCGTTACATATATTTTTTTTAACAAATGATTATTTTACGAAACGGTCAAATGTTTTGTAATTTGATATGTAATTTATTACTTTTTGTCCAAATAAAATTCATTTATTGTGCATAAGTAAATAAACTGAAATATTTGTTGGTCGCAGAACCACAGGTAAAATTTCCAGATGCATTTGTCTAAATACATTTCTTCTGATTTTCAATATTTTACAATATTTTGTAAGAAACAATATGAGATGTTTGAATTTTTTAATAGTTTGCGTGTGGTAGTATGTGTCCAAACTTACAAACATAGTATTGTGATAAAATGATATATTATTATTTACTTCATTGCTTCATTTACTTAGAGGTTTAGGATTTTATCTACACGTAAGTCACAGACTTTTCTTGTTTGTTGCAGACTGTATAACTAGCCTTATATTTTCTTTAAAATAGATATAACCAAGTTATGTGTGTCTGTTTAAAATTCATTCGTGTGACCCAGGCCGTAATATGCTTCTAGATATGTTCAAATCAAACCTATTCTGTATGACTGAAATTAAAACTGACATATTTTGACGACAAAAATTTTAAATTTATCTAAACCAGCGACGCACTACTATTAGATTCATTAATGGCAGGGGTGGTGTCATGACGTAAAGAATTGCTAAAGAAAATACAAAAGGCTGGGGCGATTAAAATTGCGGCATCTCAGATTTTATTAGGGTGAAAGCGATCCCGCTAAGCACGCCGCATTCAAAAAGTATTTTTTTTTAGCTCTATGCATATTTTACTATCAACTTGTCCAAATAATCCAAATCTAAATTCCAAATAAATACGTATACCAAAGTAAAAATGATAACAGTAATTGCAGTGGTTACTACATATGTCGATATGATGAACTAAACATGTGTCAAAACATGCATTTGTTTAGTACCAGGACAGACATGTACTAGTGATAATCAATGCGAGGTCAAATTGCATATTTTTAAATTACACGGTTTCATTGACGGGTTTCTTACGTAGTTTTATTACTTTGTTGACTTTTAATTAAATAATGCAGAATGCTTTTAAATATTTTGATTAGAGCCATTGCATTACAGAGAATTGCCATAGCCGAAAACTTCCTTCCAGGAGGATTCGTAGAGTGTTCCGCCCACCCGTTCTTTCTCATTACCGCAATCTACCTAGGAAACAGTACTACAGTCTCCCACGAGGACACCTCATTGCTCTTCGTCGATGGAAGAGAAGTCATCATTTAGAGGAAATTTTTCAATCACTCCTCAAACTACCGTAGACTCTTTGGACTACCTCTTAAAGTGTTCCTTGAAGATGCCCTACTCCACCACTCGCAGTAGTAGTGGAACGGGTACCATCTAGCTAAATTGCTGGATCCCGTCCACCCATAAGCCGTACCAGCAGGGTTTTCACACTCCAAGTCGACGCAAAGATTGGGATGTCCCCAGCAGCATCAACAGTTGATAAAATTATGCGGGTCGTTGCGAGGAGGGGCAATTTTTAAATGAAAAGCAGAGAGAAGGTTTTTCGTCCTGTCCTCCTCGAGTCCGTGTTGTTGCGGCAGGTCGCTCAATTCTCCTCCAGGTCCCATGTTAGCGATGGGTTTCTCCAGTGGTCATTTTTAAGACTTTGTTGCTGTGTCCAACATAGAAAGGAAGTAAGTTGCGTCTTTTACGCTAGCCAACGCAGAGCACTCTTACTTGACACAGGACCGGTAGAAAGATAATGGTTTTATATTTTTTAAGTTTAAAAACTTGACGTCATTATTGTTTTTATGCCTGGAAAATAACGGCACGAATTAACAGGTCGGTAGATATCAGGTTCATGGCTTACAGGCGGTTAATGACTGAATAAGTTGTTGTTGGCGATATAACAAAATAATTTTGAATAGGTTAGGTTAATTGTTGTTTGAGCTTGTGATCAATCACGTGGAAAATAGATGCGTATTTGAGGACATATGCGTTTTTAAAACGCTCATTAAAAGTTCATTGATTTTTTTGCTTATCGATACGATTAAAAAACCTTCAACGCCATTTAAAAATAATCTAAGCTTGAACTTTCTCCTGCATTTATCAGATGTTACATTGGAAAAGGTGCATGTACATAGTATATATAATATAATAATAACAAAATACGTATTTATAAACAAGTGAGTTGACGAATTACATGTATTTTAATGCGGTTTTTTATAGATCTGTTAGTTTACGTGTGATGCAATGTACTTATGTATTTGAGTGATCACTTGAGCTACTACTTTTTAATATTGTTTCCACCTCTTTATGTACTTAACATAAAACCTCTCAAAAAACGAAAATCGAAAGAAAGAAGAAAATAAAGTTTTTGACATTTCGAATAAATTTTTTTATCCAGTATCCATCCTTTATTCATCTCAGAATTTTTTCGCTTCGCTTTTGCTCAAAAGTTTAGATATTTTTGGTTCCAGATCAGTTGGACAATTGTTTAACCTTATTATTTCTTCTTTAAACTTCAAACATCTGAAATTAGAAATATCTTAAAAATTAAAAACTATGCTTCTGTGCGAAATTTCAACTCTCTAGCGTAAAAACTGAGTCCTAGAGTGGTTTATACAAACGGAACTTTCAAAACATCCAATTTTTCCGAAAGTTATTGTTTTTCAACACGCATCAATCTACTCGCAAAGTTTGCATGCAATCAAAAATGTATGTAGCAATTCCATTTGAATCCTAGGAATAATTACACATTTATTTATTTAGCAAATGCCATAATCTCTTATGTTAATTAATCCATTATTAATCAATTGTTTTACAAATGTGCTTAAACATCTAGTATAAGTAAATTCATTTTACAATAATCAACGCAATGCACTCACATCATCCACACAGAGAAAGATGTTATTAAAAATTTAAAAAGTGGACGCCAGTTTTGCTTGCATTCAACAGAATATATCACACGTTTACACCAATAAGGGGACAACTTGTTGTATTTCAAACAAATAGTTGAAGGAATCACTAGACTATAGATGGTTCAATGTCAAAAGTCAAAATGACCCGTCATTTCCAATATTTTATTATTTTCCCGCATTAAATAAAGATAAAATAAATTATTGTAGGTGCATTTGATATTTTGACGTGCATTAAAAAAATATTTTTGAAATCGCTTTGAGGATTCAAAATTTGCGGTCGTGAATAAACCGCTCAATGACACTGTAAAACTACGTGTAGTTGCCATTTGAATACTTCTTAATGCATATGAATACCAGGGACCCTTAAACCCTTAAAGTTGAGATCACAAAATGATAATCCCAACTTTGCGCGGTTGCTTATATATTTCTGTAAAGATAATTAGTATTATTTCAACAGGACTGAAATCATTTTGCCTTACATAAATTTAACTAACGTATTTTCGTGTATGCAAAATATCCCGTGTTTAAATTTCCGACTGATTGTACCCGAATCAAACATGCTAAATTACATTTAAGAAAAAATAAATAAAATAGTCTGGCTCTCCTAAATTAATATTTGTTGATTTAAATTCGTAAATTTAAAATATTTCTGATTGGATTTCTTCATTTAAAAATTTAGATTATAAGTAGCAAACGTGATTATCTAAAGTAAATGGAATTTGTGAAACCCGAAAAATGTTTCAATAGTACAAATGGTGTTCACTAACTAATAGTAACTAATAACCATAAATACTAGCAAAAATATAAGTTTAAGTATTCAGCCTACTTTTTATTATAATTCTATTTTCGGTCAAGAAGAAGTATTAAGAAGTCATCAACTAAAATGTTGCGTGGCAGATAACGCTATGTAATTCCCATAATTTGCAGCAGAAGCAGCACAACCCGATTCAAACAAATTTACAGATACCTAGCTCGGTCGGTAGTGGTATTGAATTTTAAATAATAAATCCTGAAACCGTGTTGATGCGACATTTAAAAAACACTTTAGTACATTTTCGTGTTTCTAAAGGATATACTTTGCGACTGATAAGTAAGTCGAAGGGTTTGGATTTCTTTTCCACAAGCGAATCTTATTTCGTTCGATAGACATGGCCACTTCGAGCTGGGCAGACAGACTTTCAGTTCAACCGGACAGTGATGAACATCTTGATATATTCGCAGAAAATGGTTGCAGCAAATCTAAAAATTCTTTCAGCTTAACGTATTACTTGACGATTGGATATTACCTGGGTATTATTCCGTGTAAGCCAGTTTTTTAACGTGACTTGGGAAAATTGAGAATGAAAATTTGCGGAGTCCAGCAGGTAAAATGCAATAAACCATTCAAATATTTATATTTGTATTTGGCATAACATACAATATTACTTTGGCCGCAATTACACAGAAGCAGTTGGCCGCCTGCTTGATTGGATACCATGTTGGATTTGCTGGATATATTTGATTTTTAATAAATATATTTCGTATACTCCAATATATCTTAAATATGTATTCCATCAAAAGTTGGTTGAAAATATTTAATTAGGCGAAACCTGATGGACGGCTACGAACAAATGTCAAAAGCTTTCTGGGATTCCGTAACTGACGGTGTACTTAATGTTTGATTGTAATTTTGGTATTTTATGTTTCTTTTTCTTTCATATTTATATTGCGGTTGGAAGCTTGGTACCAATTGTGTTGCTTAATTTTTTAGTCTCAGCTAAAAGTGTAAGTAATTTCGTAGAGCTACAATGTGTAAGTGATCCAAAAAGTGATAAATAATATCAACTTTTCTTAAATGTTAATGTTACTTCGTATAGAATAGTTTTCGATTTATTATCCTTACGACGTTTAGCCTATTTTATTACTTGCTTGCTTGCATGTAAGAGTGATTTACTAATTTGAATTATGAACGGGCATACCCTTTTTTTATTTAAATTTAAATAAATTAGTTTTCATTTATTTTCATCTTGTTTAACTTTAAAATCTTAGATCTAACGTATCCGTTAAGATCGAGTTATGTGAACTCCTTGGCTATTCCTGTGGACACTTCCTTCACATAAGAAGACTCAGTCTCAGTGCTCAGTGCTACTCAGTGCTCTAGCTCATTTCGGAAATTTTCAAGAATCATTAATCATCAGAACCTACATGTCGACTTAACGTGGAAGGCATACATATAAACCAAACCCTCAACACTAACAAAAATAATCTCCAAATAAACTACTTTCAATTTACCGACAGATGCAATGACACGAGTGCTTTCTGGTACATAACATTACTTGAGAAAAACCGGGTGAGTTAACCCAACTAATTGATATCCACGAAATATCACACTGGTTATTAATATTTATTAATTTATTAATATTTATTAATTTATTAATATGTATTAATTTATTAATATTTATTAATTTATTAATATGTATTAATTTATTAATATTTA
>JAQIWO010000979.1:0-11520 GCA_034695405.1 Entomobrya muscorum | reverse complement strand
CAGTGTTCCCTTGAACTGGCCTAGTAAGGCAGCAAGAGTAGAACCATTCGTCTCCCGACCAATATCAATCGTTAGTGTCGCCAGAAGAAACGGTAATTCTCGCATGGTCGCAACAAAAGTTTTGGGCATCAGCTTTTCAGCATCTCCACTCCTATAAAAAAATTAAAAAAATGTTTTACATAGAATATCAGTGAGCATGTTTCTAATGTACAGTGTGATGATATTTAATTGTCGGTTTAACAAGTGAATTCATACGCCAACAGCACGTCGAGGGTTTCGATAGCGAATTTCCTTATATCTTCCTTCCTCAGTGAAGAAAGAGCGCTCAACTCGGACTGCAGCAGATCAAAACCATTTTTAAATCGAGATCGAGGTGCTTTGCCCACATCAAGAAAACGCAGCGTCTTCAAAGTTTAAAAGAGCGCAATTGCGTGCGTGAAAACCTAGAGCACTATAAATTATTTCATTTAACACCGTTTCAACTTGTATTTCAAATACAGCTCGTGGCTTTGCTTCCAGATTTTCATCATTTACATACAACAGTCCATCCCCATGTAGTCGAGTTAGGTGCTCAACGAACATTCTTTCATAAATCCCATATCTGTTGTTATTATTATAAAGAATCAAGACATCTTTATTTTCCGGAATATTGGTTTTGCTTGGAAAACATATCAAGTGCCACTGTAAACAAGCTTTCTCTCGCACGGATAACTTTGTAATAATAAACAGAAGTAGGTCGTATACTAGGATGGTTTTAAAATCGGAAAGATACTTTTGCAAAGTAACATTCGTTTTATTGCTGGAATAAACTACAATATACTTCTCTATTCCTATTCTAGCATCCTGCGGCATCACAAGTTTCACTGAAAAGTCGTCTGGTCTACTCATAACGGCATTAAGCGAACTGGGCAGGACTAAAAAATCAGGTTGGGCTGTTAAGTACAAAAATGAAGTCGAGGTATAAAAATTTCTCATAAAAAATCCAAATAGAATCCACAAGATCAAATGAACTGAACAAATTCCGTTACGAAACCGACTTCCGTCATGTTCCTGCTCAATGAATGTGGAAAACAGCCAAAACATGGCTTTCCATTTAGAAACATCAGGATTACTACCTACAATTACCAAGTAAACTGCAAAGGATGAAAATCCAAACAAAAGCCACATCTTCCAGCTTAGTGGCTGGAGTAAGGAGTCGAGATGTGCAGTAAATTGCAACTTACCCCGTCGTCCCACAATTATTAAGTATTTCAGCCACTCGTCATTCACCTTCATGCCATACGCCATAAACTTGTTTCTATGTAACTTAGCAACTTGACTATAGTGTTGTAAGTAAAAGCTTTCAACTGGGTAGCACCTACTATCAGAGTAACTGCAGTTCAACTGAGATGCAATTAAAACCCATCGATCCTAAAGATTAGGTTCGTCGTAGTTCGCGTGTCCCAAACTAGGCAACTTAGTATGAACAAGCCTATATGTATTTTCATTAAAAAAACACTTTATGAAGACCCTTATTAAACTTATTCAAAAGAAGTGACTCTTTTGTCAAGTACACTTGTGTACATGCAGAATACCAAAAATTTAATCCCGAATTATCCTCCAATACACCACAATCTCTTCCTAAGATTCCATCATCGACAGATTTTAACACTCCTAGGTAAAACTAGTCATAAGTTAAGTTTAAGAAAATTAGTTGTGTGTTCAAGTAGGACGTCACGTATATTTAGGAAGCATTTGACTGTTTCCATTGCCATAGAGTAATGGCACCACTGATAAAATTGAAGACTCTGATACTGGTTGTTTCAACTTTGTTCTACTTTGAAGCCAGAATGAGTTGTCAAAGAATGAGAAGTGGAGAATATTCCCCATGACTTCAACCAATGGAAATTGAACAAAACAAATATATCGATTTGTTTTCATAACTAAAACTTTCCCTAATGTATTGACATATTTACTCAAAACTTGTTCAAATGCAATGTAAAGCTTCCATTCCTGGCATCTATTACATTCTTGTTCTGAACAGCTTAGGTTATAGCTGATATTGACTCTTGATTGAATACTTATACAATTTTGTGTGTTTCTGCAAAGGTCTTGAAACCTGTTTCTGAATGAATATCCTTTTTGGTAGGGATCGAAGTGAGTACTTTCTGGGTAATACACAAAGTGGAAAGTACAAGGTTTTAATATCGATACTATATTTAAATCCAAGCTATCAGCAAAAGTTGTTGCTGCAAAGTAAATTGCGGTAGACAAGATCATTATCGTATATTTTAAGGACCAAATACAGTAAAAGTTATATACAATCTTCAATTTGGATTAGAAAAATCAATTTTAGTAGCTACAAAAACAATCGGTTCATATTGAGCCGTGTCAAAAAGATGACTAAAAGCGTATTTGGATTGAAGACAGAACAAAATTAGGACGTTCATTTTTTTATTCAAGATAGTTAAATGAGGCTTGAATTGCTCTCAAATGCTTGAATGATTAAATAAGTTTAAATTCTCTTCTAGCGTTCTACGTAGTTGGATTTTATTATGAAGTGGTCGTAGTCAGATTAATTTTGAAGGAAAATATCTTCAATATTCAATTTTCTACTACTAAGGGCGTCAATAAATTGTCGTATCCAGTTAAGTGTTTATTCAAATTTCACTTTATTGTGGAAAAACTTCCGATATCCCCAAAAAAAATTACTTAACTATACAATAATTTCGTATAAAGTAATAAAATTAGTGTAGCATAACATAAGAGTCCTTAGTTTTGTAGAGGATATCGATTCAAATATCTGATTAGCTCGACAAGGTTAGAAATGTGCACGTGTGATCTGTAGTTTATAAAGCGTATACCTGAAAAGTACGCACCGTCGACATCCTCATTGGAAAAAATACAATCTATTTTGTTTGATGTGTACCATTTCCACAACCGTAATTTATTCAGTTTGGATTAATCTTATGCATTGAATTGACTTCTTTGACTTCTACGCATGCACAAGTAGACGCTTTATGCTAAAAATTTGTACATATCGCATTCACTTTTATTGTTTTCATCTAGCTACTTTTGAACATGGAGAATGACAATCCAGTCCGGACAAACTTCAAGAGGTAACTTACGTTCTTTAGCAATGTATATCAGGCATTGAAATCTAGTATGCGTGTAATTTTTATGCAAACATGGTTTCGTTCGATTATTGTGTTGTCAATTTTAATCACGAACAAAACAGCGATAACAATACACATATGAAACAACAGTTTCAAACAGAAAACATCATGTTTGCATGACACGCGATAAGGAAATGGGAATATTGGGACGCTAAAAACGAGCTAATGTCCTACTCACATGTGACGTTATCAAAACACCAGTTAACCAGTTTAAAAAGGCACACAAAGCTTTTGTTGGATTATTTTGTGTGTTCTATGTATACAATAAATAAAGAACATGCAATCATTCAATCAATTATGGACGCTCGATAGTGACATAAGTAATACATGAACGATTGCATTTATTCGGAATTCTTGCGTGTTGCTTGTGCGATCTTGTTGAAAACATGTTAAATAATATCACATGTCAAAAGTGTGAAGTAACATTATCAATGCTTGTTTTTTACACACTTTTAATATCTACGCACTAGCCAAGAATCAAGCAACTAGTGTTCTTGGTATAGATTGGTGATTTTAGTGTGTAAAGTAATGTAATTATGAAATTTGGTTTGAGCTTAAAATGTCACTCACTATTTCAATAAAATTAGGGCATTATGAAATTTCAGCTGATTAGAAATATAGATAACTCTATTTATTTAGATTGCTGGGAATTTTACCGAGTTCCACATCATGGATTTTGACATGGGCATTTATGAATCCTCTTAAAGATAATAATAAAGATGGAGAGTAAAATATCTGTTTCCTTCGCACCTTGCTCAAAGGCTACACCCAGTCTAAGGTACGGTACAATCCATCCAATACACAAGAATATCAGTAAGTTCAGTATTCACAAGATTTTTGAATGTTTTTAATCAAACCCTTTTCTCGCAAAGATCTCGAATTGCATAGGCTATGGAATCTGGAGCTCCATATTGGTCCGGGTCGAGCTGACATGACAAGTTTCGTCGGAGTAAGGGGAGCATTTTTCGGTAACGTTTTGGATGGATTGCAAGTACTTGGCGAGAATACTGCTGAGGTTTCAAAAGTCAGGCGAGCCAAACACGCCGGACTGGGGGATGTCTAAAGCAGGTTTCCCAATAAATCAGAATAATAAGCTGAACTAAAAGTTTTTAAAAATTACTTCTTAGAAAGGCACAGTTTAGTCTGTGTAGATTATTACATTGACCTTGACTTTCGCAGTTTCTCTAAAAGAAGTCCCATGACACGAATGACGTTTCGAAACAAAGAGTGCACCACAACCGTCGATTTTCCCGATGATCTTCTTGACAAAGTCAAACGCTCGCCCATGAAGACTCAACTAACATCGGAAGAATTATTGAGGAAAGCTTTTTCGCTGATGTCGCCATCGTGACTGCTATTAAAAGCATCATCCACGCTCCCAAGTGTTTTCTCGCATCACAGAGCCCCGTGTTGCTGGCCATTTTTAAGGTAGATATGAGAAAGTCCAGAGAAAGCATTTTGGAAATTTCATGCATATCGAAGGAAATTGTTCAGGCATTACTCAAGTATCTTTATTGCAAGAACAGCGAGTATGCTGAGGAAAATTGTGTTGTTTCTTTCAAACATTTCAATGCGGCTTACAAGTACGAGATTGGGACATTGGATAAATGAATGAAGGAGCGAATCATTGACAAGCCGAATGAATGGTATGATGTGGATGTGGCCGTGAAGCTTCTCATTTTTGCAAGAAATGCAAAACCGATGGATGCAAACATAAAACGGAAGGCAGCCGAAGTGTTCAAAACGTACGGGAAATTGTTTGTCTGTATTGTTTATAAGATATATTTATTTAATTTTTCGTTGTATACATTAAGTAAATCATTTTTTTAAATAAATAATATTACCTCGGTTATCCGAGTCTTTTTAATTTACATGTCGTTTCTACTTACATATGTGGCTTATAAAAAGTTCAACATAATACAGGTAGGCTAAACAGCCACTATATATATCTTAATTTATGTTAACGGTAGAGAATTTCTAATAAAAATATATAAATAGGTAATGACAGAAGTTAAATATATGTAGAGTAAGAACTGCATAGCGTGAAGTCTAATGTTTTCCTAGAAACAACTACATAACATAATATAGGAAAAACTTGTATTCCTTACGATTAGTAGATAGTCTTACATATAGAATGGATGATAACTGGGTAAATTAAACTTTTAAGTTAGCATTTTCTTATTTGTTGTCGGCCGCGATCCAAGTCGTAAATGTCTATCTACTCATACATCCAAAGACTAAAAATACAAAAATATATTGTGAATTGTTTCGATCGAAGCTGATATTTCTACAAGAAATTAAAGGAACTGTTTAGATCTTTAAACCGTTTTAATCAAGTAGTTCATTTTTCATTCAATAAGGAACTTTGATGTAACAATATATATTTGAAAGTAAAGGATGCATTGATTGCTCATTGTGACTCAGAATCATTTAAGCTAATACGACTCACACAAATAGCTATGGTTTTCGACTACAATATAGATGGGAATACGTTAAGGCAAACTATATGAACAATTGGAAGTAAAACCCTTTCATTTATTCATTTCAGAATTATTTCATTTTAGAACTAAAATATTGGAAGCACACGTAGCGCAGACAGTATACATATTGATTTTGAACATTTGTAAAAAACCTTCTATGTTTTATAATTGGAAATGTGTTTAGGCCATAGAAGCGTTTTAATTTTTGATTATGTGGCATGCCACGATTTTGATTAGCTTTTTCTTCTCGTGCTGGGCACTGGGCGCCATAGAGTCTTCGTTCGATCATGCTCACACATTTTCACAGTGCCTTGAATTGCCAAACAAAGCAGTCCAAAGTAATATAGAAACATACTACATGTAGAATAAATAGCAATTTAAATATAGAGCACAACTAATAGGGAATTTTCATATGGGAGTTTTTAATTGTATTTAAAACAAGTGGATTTCAGTTATCAAGATAAATATTGCTCCTTCTTTTTATATAAATAATCCCAGCGAAAAGCAAATAACTTGTAAAAAGTTGGTTAGAAAATGTATACTGAAAAACTCCGAATAAAAAATGCATGCAAGTTGATTCAATTGAAATTATTAAAGCTTAAAGCTTTTGACACTAACAGTTATGCTCAGAGCGTACGAATTTTTATAGAAAATTAAAAGGATAAAAGTAGAATTTCGACGGATTTGTGGTAGCTATATTTGAGTACATAAAGCGTAAGAGTAAAGTAAATTCTACTCGCTCATCAAATTACCTGAAAGTACATTTTTAATTCTTTTTCTCTTGCTTAAGTTGCACTAACTTTCGGCCTAGACTAAAAGATTCAAAATTGGTTTTCAGTTAACAACTATAAACAGCTTTATTTTACGCCTATGGAAAAAAACTCATAACCTTTTGTTATGGCGCAACTTTAGATGTATAGAGTGCATTGGAAATCGTCGCCATGGATATCTCATGCTGGTTGCTTGTGAAATAATCAATAAACTTTTTAACTGTCATTATCATAACCTGAAAAGCTATTATTGAAGAATTCCGACAACGTGGCGTAAATGTAAGCTTTTTCAAAAAAACAGGAAGTACGTTCCCTACTGTGCAAGAACTTGATCGTTACGCTATTTTATTCTTCGGCATATGGCTCTGAAGAGCCCGAATTACCCTTACTTACTACACACAAGCCACTACGTATATAACCGTAAATGTTAACTGAAGTTTTAGAGTTCGGAAATCAGGGGATTATTTTTTTATCCGGAGTTTACCATTTTATAACAAACTTTTTTATTGTCCTAGCAAACGTTATAACCATTATGAAGCTGACTAAACACGTTTACAGGTTTTATTCTGCTTCTTTAATTACAACTTGCGATTTCACAGTTTTATTCCGATTCATTGACCAGAGACGATTTAAAAAATAGTGAAAAAAACAAGTAGATATTTTAGCTAGAAAAGGGTTAGTGAACGTTAGTTAGTTTCTTCTTGGCACGTAAACCTATTTCCTGGTTTGGAACCATACTGGAAAACTCAACTACGTCTGTAATATTGTTTACTTGCAATATGTAATAATAACAACATATACAAATTTTTTTCTAAAAAACAGCAGGCCTCTTTGCTAAATATTCTGTCAAGGCTAGATCGCTTTTTATCGCTAAATTGTAAAAAAACAACTTAATCTAGACTATTTACTGTTGTTAAGTAAAAATACGCAAAGCTGAACAGGTTAAAGTATTACCTTCACAAAAAGATAAAAGGCTACAACATTTAAGCTGGATAACACTTACTAAAAAATATATTATAATATACGCGAGACTCAAAAGTTTATCATTAAAAGTTGTCAGTCGGCTCAATTTGAACCTACACCTAGCAGTAAACACTGAGATTCCTTTAGAAATTATAAAATGGATAAATATTTTTGTCAAGCACTTTTTTTCATATTTAACTTGTCGCTGGTAAATTCAACCGGCAGTGGCAGCTGGGATGGCCCACGTGAAGTGCTTGAAGTGCTCGGCTCGCTAATTATCAGACTGAAGAAAGAAGACTACGCTATCTCCTGCTATTCGGTGGAGAATAGTAATCTGCTTGGAACTTTGCAGTTGTTTGAGTTCAGTGTGGTGTTCTACACTAACAGACAGTACATTCCTCAAGATTGGATAAATCCCGTTTATCGGAGATACACGCAACCTTTCTATTTGGTCGTGTCAATGCAAACTGCTTGTCTGTCGTATTACCACAAAATGCAGTTTCACGTTGGAGGAACTACACACCGCACCATTCGCATTTTCGTGCGTGAAGGTGACTTTGGGAGTGGAGACTTATCCAAAGATATTGAAGCTTTTGGAAACAACAGTTTGGGAATTTTTAACACGAAAATTCCTTGCTTAAAGTTGATTGCCACATTTCACAGAAAGGGTATATTAAAAGCAAGCAAACAATTGTTGTTTTATGCAATAGGTTCCGATGGTTTTGTCATCGATTCAATTCCTGAAGATGCATTGTACTCCGGGCCCATAACTCTTCACAAAAATCTGCTAAGAAATGGCAACTTAAAACAAGTGAATGCTCTCATAACTCCAGTTGTTTCTCATTACTTTGTAAAATACCACAATGATAGGTACGCTTGCCAAAGATTGCTCCATCGATCGAAGTACGGTCACTACTGTGATACAAATATTTTGGGTGTACTGACAATTTCTGAAATACGCAACATGACATTCCGAATGTTCAACTATTTCAATATATCAGAACGTCGACTTGTGCGTTTGGAATTGGATTCGCAATTTTTAATTGCAGCAGCTTTTTTCAACGAATACAATCTCATGTCGATTCTAGAAAAAACAGCTCTAGTATTCTTGCATTTTGATCACGATTTTCCTCTTTACTGCCAGCCACTGAAGTTTTTCCCCATCCTTTCCAATTCCATTCTGGTTTGGGTTGAAGTGTTTGAACTCCCCACCTGGATTTTTATTCTGACTGTTGTGCTCTGTTCAACACTGGTAGTATACAGGTATTATAATCCAATCAGGATGACCATAGCCGCAATAACTTGTTTTGTCTGGGGAGGACAAAGTCAAGAAAATGTGTTTTTATATGCATATTTTACACCTTTTTCCAGCGTATACAAGCAAATATCAAATGAAATTTTATGCGTTATGCTTCCAAATAACAGCAAGTTTTCAAAATCAGTAAAGTTGTGTAAACAAAATTATCAAAAGAACAAAAGATATTTTTGATAGTAAAGATTTACTTCAAACAGTTCCATGATACTCATGGTTTAAATAGTATTTAAGGTGTTTATCCGAATGCCTTTTAAAGCAATTTAAACTTTTTGTTTTTTACACTTCTCTGCTAAAATTTTTATTTTTGACTTTTATAATAATCTCTCTAACGTGTTTCAATCGATGTTTAATAAATATTACTACAACGTCGTTGCGTCATTGAAACTGCAAGTATGGTAATTTAATATGGAGATTTACCTTACAATATACACCAACAAATGTCACAAACAATTGCTACCGATCGTTGAACTAAAGTTTATTTATAAAAGTGTTTGATGTGACAACATAGACCGCAAAAACTTCATCGATTTTGAGATTTTTTCCAATTTAAACCTTTTCTGCAGTTTTTAAAAACTTTCATTGTCAGCTAGTCGTGATGAAGATTGGTCAAGTATAGTGAATATAAACCAAAATTAAGAAAATTAGGATAACTATGAGCCTATTTTTGTAAAACTATATTATAATTTAAAACGGATATGGAAAATCTTACGCAACGCAGGAAGGACTTTGCCGTTTTTAGGGGTCCAAATCATGTAAACAAGGGACGGGTTTTTATGCTCATGAGGAATTTTGTCCTCAGGCAAGGTATGAAAATTGGGAACAAGGAACAAAAATTGAAGACAAGAGGCGAAAAAATGGCTACTTTGCTCAATTTTTATGAGAAATTAGGTACAAGGGACGAAAAAATAATTTTTCTTTTTTGCTCACACGATAATTCATACTATTACGAGGGACGAAATTTGTTTGAGGGAGGTTAGGTCGTGAGAAATTTTGCCCTCGGACATGGGACGGGAAATTTGCGTTCCAGGTCCGGTTAAAAAAGGCTAAACAATATTGAAATGTGCAAACGGGCTATTGCTCTGAAATACACAGATTCTGTTATCGCGTTACTGCTGAGAAATTTAACTTACATATTTTTATTAAATATAAACGCTAGCTATTGGTACTGGCTGAACATAAACTTATACTTTTATCTGATATTTAGTTATAAATAATTTTTAAATTATATTTGTTAAAAATATTTGGAGTGGCACATAGTTTTTAGGGAGGACAACAAAACTTTAGGGAGGACATTGTCATCCCTGTCCACACTGTTATTGCGCCTATGTTTTCATAATGCATATAAACGGACACGGAAAATCTTACACGCGGACCTGCAACGCAGATTTTCCGTTCCTTGCCTCAGGGAAAAATCCCTCATGACCTAACGTCCCTCAAAAAAATGTCGTCCCTTGCCCCAGGGAAAAATCCCGCAGGAGTAAAGAAAGGAATTTTTTTGTCCCTTGTCGACGGAAAAATTGACAAAAAATCGCAATTTTTTGTCCCTTGTTTATCTCCGATTTTTCGTAAAAATTGAGCATAATAGCCATTTGTGTCCCTGATCCCCAATTTGAGCTCCAAGAAAACGGCAACGCCGTTGCTGCGTTGCGTTAGATTTTCCATGTCTGCATATAAAACAGCTAGACAAAAAAGGTCTTTTCGTTTACAATATACATGTCAGGATCACAGAACCATGTTGATATCAGAATTACCTTCAACTGTCAGTGAATGAGAATATACAGAGGATATCAACAAGTGCAAGTGTACCTTTTTCCAATTCTGCCCTTCATATTTTAAGGCTCAAAACGAAAACAACCACATATGTGCATACATATATAACAAGTATGTACAAAAACAAATATACCTACCTACCCATGCTTCATCGTAGTATCGGCATAACTTTATGGCTTGACAAAATATTAGGTTGTTTATTCCACAAATATTTGGAATGTACGACCCAATGCAGCAAGTCGTATTAAGATTTGTGAAAGCTACATTGTGATTTACTGATCGTGAGAAGGCATCTAACTTTTTTCTTACTGTAAAAGAAATTTCCTAAAGAGGTTTTAGGCCAAACTACTAATTAAAATTAATTTAAAAAGTGTGCGAGGAAACACGACTGAACATGGCCATGCCTGTCAGAATTGGCGTCAGTCGAACTGATATTAGGAGTTCCTTTGGACCCGAAGATGCGACAAAGTTAAAGTTCGAGATTCCTGTAGTTCTGGAAGGTAGTTTTTTGTGTTCGAACTTATACCATTATTCCCATGGAAAAGTTTTTATTGACGAACTAAACCGGAAACTTAAAGAAAAAACCAGGTAATAATTAAGTTCTTTTGAAATTTTATAAAGTGTTATCCATTTTATTGGCAATGTATTTTTGTTAATTTTCTGAAAATAAAAAGATAACAATGCAAAAAAATATTTCACTTGCTTTTTTAAAACTTAAGGTACTCATTATTTTTTACAGTAAGATTCTCGTCGAAATCGAATTTTCAACTGATTTTAAAAAGGTGTGTATCTGGGTGAAAAGCGATTCATTTAAAATGATGAGAGATGTTATATTTTGGGGAGAAGAAAGTTGCAGTCAGCAACTCCCACTGGAGGCAATCCTTGGAGAAATAAGCATGTGTGAAGCAGAATCCAAGTTTCCACAAATATACGATCTAGACAAACGGGGCCCCTGCGTTGTCTTTAAAGGTCAGCAATTAGATGTTTTGCTATATATGTATGTCTAACAACTAGTCAACTTATTACACACTTTAAGTTTGAAGTAGGGAAGTGTACTCATCAACGAA